>JAJOZX010003196.1:52500-75000 GCA_023014485.1 Bathynomus jamesi | reverse complement strand
ATATATTTAAAATCGTGTTGCGGTCCCCTTCAAATTATGTAAAGGTGACACACGTTCTGGTATTCCATTGATGAACTTTGCCATTTGTATCTATTTGTATCTATTTACTTTTGTTAACCTTGTGAATACACGTCAATGATTGAACATAATTTTGAAAACCTAAAATTTTGCCTTGAAAGATGCGATCATATAAAAATAATAAATAATAAATAAAAAATTAAAAACGCATTTTTAATTTTTTTATGTAATAATTTTTAATTCAAATCTTTAGAAAATAAATAATTTTAATTAAAAAAATATAAAAAGTATTTTTTTTAACACAACTGTTATAGGCCTACATAAAAAAATTATTGGTTTATATAACATCCAATATGCATAGTTAGGTTGGTTGTTTAGCTTCCTTCGCATTATCTAAGATCATATGAGGGAGGGACCTACACCTTTACGTGGGATCTGAACAACGGGTCGCTACATAATATGAACGTAGATGACGGTCACCCATCTAACTACTCTCTAGTCTAGATCTAACCACGACGTAGCCTTCCCTACATGGTTAAGCCTTTGATAACTAATCGATATGGTGAAACCAACCATGTGATGATGGGTATACTCGTACTAATTTAACGCAATCATTTACAGTCGTTCATTCACAATTTCTGGATGATGCAAACAAGTTTATCGTGGAACATTTGAAATAAAGGGTGATCCCCCAAAAAAAAGGTGTTCCCCCAAAAAATATTGATATAACAAGTTGAAATAACTTGTTACATAAATATTTTTGGGGAACACCTTTTTCGGCTCACCCTGTATAATTAGTACTTAAAAAAGAATACCATAAACATAATACAGTACGTATAGATTTTTATGTAATGTCTGAACCCCACAGTAAATATTTGTTACTAAGACTTATATATAAATTAGTAGTATATTGGTACCTACAGTATACAGTAACCCCCCCCCGTCCCTCAACGATTTACGCGCTCCCTATTTGCGCGGTTTCGGATTACGCGATCCAAAAAATATTCATTTTTTTTTAATAAATAAACGGTTGCGTTGCGTATATTTATAAAAAAAAAAAAAATGAATATTTTCTGGACCGCGTTAATCTGAAACTGCGCAAATGGGGAGCGCGTAAATGGGGGGGGGGGGTTACTGTATTCTAAAACCGAGAGAGGGTTGATAAAAGTAAATAAACACCACGATGATTGTCCTCAAGAACAAATGGCAAAGTTCATCAATGGAATACCAGAACGTGTGTCATCTTTACATAATTTGAAGGAGGAAGCAACACGATTCTAAATATATTGATTCAATAAATCTGTTATTATTTATCAACTTTTATTATCAGATACAAAAATATGGAAAAACCGAAGGTGTCTATTTATATTTGTCATACCTCTGTAATTCGTAGAAACCCCAAGTTTTCCGTAACTAAAAATATGAATAATGTCTAATGTAAAGAATATTTACGAGCGTTTGAAATCTAAAGAAGGGAACCGAAGTGGATCCTAATTTTTTGTACGATTATATGCCAATGGTTAAAACGAAAAATTAAAAAAAAACTTAAAAAGTAAATTTGGGGTAGGTAGCACTCACGCGATTTTGGAATATGATCATCAGCGTCGTAGGGACTGTATTCATTTGTATTCCTTTTGTTGGTTTTCGTCGTTGTCGTCGTTGGGCCTAGGCAAGCTACGGCTTGGGACCGTAGCGCATCTATCCGGTATAGGTTAACCTGGATGATGTAGCCATAAGCACTGCCGCTGGTTAAGTGCCAACCAGTGATTATCTCACTAGCCGTATTGAGTCCGTTAGGCGAAACTGCGACAGTACCAAGGATAGAAAATATAACCCTTGGATTTCTATTATTTATTTGCAAAATGGACATGGTATTAGATTAAAATAATTATTTGAATATAAATAATTAACTGACAATTGTGATATATAATTAATTATGTTTACATACAATAAAATAATACAGTATACATAAAATTAGTATTAATGTGGTTTACAATTGAATTATGATGGGTAACTAATTTAAAATGAATTTATAGCTATTCCGAAATTCAAGACGGTAAAATTTAACATTTATCTTGAAACTAAAATAAGAGTATTCACTACACACTCCCCCACCAGAGAGGAAGTTCAAAGAGTTCCGAACGACACAGATTTCCCCTGGACCTTTTTGGTAGCTACATGTACCTCGCTTAAGGTTGATTCCAAAAACGCAGGCTTAAGACGATCGATAGAAACCTTGTCGACCTTGGAACCGCGCTGGATGAGAAATGATTTGCGCGTACGTCGGAGAACTTCATAGGGCCCGTCATATGGACATTGGAGAGGCCGTTTTGGGACAGGTACACGAACGAAAACGTGGGTGCAAGACTGGAGGGCTGGGGAAACAAAGATGTTCTGTTGGCTAGTCAATCGAGGGGGAACAGGCTGAAGGGACTGCATGTGAGAGGAAAGTGTTTGAGCGAATTCCGTAGGATCACATGACTTATCCCCTGCAGTGAAGTAGCCACCTGGTAGCCGCAGTGTTGTTCCATAGACTAGTTCGGCCGCTGTAGTCTTCAGATCACTCTTAAATGCAGAGCGAATACCAAGCAACACGAGTGGAAGCTTATCCATCCAATGGGAGTCTTCGTGACACATAAGGGATGACTTCAGCTGGCGATGGAAGCGTTCGACGAGGCCGTTAGCTTGCAGATGATACGCACAGGTATGCGCATGTACTGTACCCAACAAGCTGGTAAACTTCTTCCAAAGCGAAGACTCAAATTGGCGACCTTGGTCAGTGATGACTTTTGTCGGCAATCCAAATCTTGATACCCATCCATGAAGAAAGGCTCTTGCAACAGTGTCCGCTTGGATATCAGGAAGTGGGATGGCTTCAGGCCATCTGGAAAAGCGGTCGAGACAGGTGAGCAGATAACGTTGGCCTTGAATCACTGGAAGAGGGCCAACTATGTCTACATGAATTACCTCAAATCGCTGGGATGGGGGCGGAAATGCGTCAAAGGGGGACCTGGTGTGCCTTTGGACTTTGGCACGCTGGCAGGCAAGGCACGTTTTGGTCCAATGTTTGACATCCTTCCGCATCGAGGGCCAAACAAAGCGAGAGGTAACCAGGTGTTGCGAAGCACGGATACCAGGATGGGAGGGCTTATGAAGATCCGCGAAGACTGCTTGTCTGTGACATGGAGGGACATAAGGGCGAATAGCAGCTGTTGATACGTCGCAATAGAGGGGCACAGACAATCCTGGCATACTCATTTTCTTGAGGGAAAGTGAGTGAGTGGAGTCTTCTCTGAGCAGGTCTTGTAGTTCCGTATCCTTATCTTGATCCTGTGCAATAGCATTCCACAGTGTAGAGCTGAGGGTAACAGAAGTAATCTCTATCCTTGAAAGTGCATCCGCTGGAGTGTTCAAGACACCTTTGATGTGGCGGATATCTGTGGTAAATTGCGAGATATAATCGAGTTGCCTGATGACTCTGGGAGAGTGGTTACAGCTGTTTTTATTGAAGACAGTGACCAAAGGTTTGTGGTCGGTAAAAACACAAAACTCTCGGCCTTCAAGGAAATGTTGAAAATGCTTCACGTTTAAGTAAATAGCAAGAAGTTCACGTCCGAAAGCACTATAACGCGTTTGGGCTGGCTGCAGCTTTTTCGAGTAAAACGCGATGGGTGCTTGTTGACCGTTAATGGTTTGTTCCAACACCCCACCGATCGCAACATCTGATGCATCGACCGTCAGAGTTAGGGGGGCATCACTGATAGGAAATGACAGAGACAATGCACTATTGATAGCATTTTTGGCATTGTCGAACGCCTGTAAACTATCGCTACACCATACCAATTTCGTTACCTTGCGTTTGTGTGTGATCATAGCGTGTAGAGGAGCAAGAACACTGGCACAGTTTTTAATGAACTTGTGGTAATAATTTACCAAACCTAGAAACCGACGTAACTCACGCTGATTATTTGGCATAGGGTAATTTTTTATCACTTCACACTTGTCCTGAAGGGGGGTAATTCCGTGCTGCGAAATCGTGTGACCAAGAAATTCCAAGGTTGGCTGTGCAAACACACACTTAGATGCATTAATAGTAACACCGTATTGTTCTAAGCGTTGAAAGAGGAGTGAAAGATGTTCCTTATGTTCCTCTTCCGTTGAGCTGGCCACAAGCAAATCATCGATGTAGGCATAAACAAAGTCTAAGCCTCTGGTGACCTCATCTATAAACCTCTGAAAGGTTTGCGCAGCATTCCGTAGCCCGAACGGCATCTTCACAAATTCGAATAACCCAAATGGTGTACAAACTGCAGTCTTGGGAATATCCGAAGGCTCTACGGGAATGTGGTGGAAAGCCTTAACGAGGTCTATTTTACTGAAGATAGATTTGCCGTGGAGAAAAGAAGTAAAGTCTTGGACATTTGGTACCGGATATCGGTCCGGGATGGTTGTCGAATTCAAAAACCGGTAATCCCCACATGGTCTCCAGTCTCCTGACTTCTTCTGGACCAGGTGTAGGGAGAGGACCAACTGCTTTTGGAAGGTCTTATTATCCCAAGATCTATCATAAGCTGGAATTCCGATTTGGCAGCTTTCAGTTTGTCCGGGGCAAGACGTCTGGGTTTTGCAAACACAGGGGGACCTTTTGTTGTAATGTGATGGGTAATGGTGTGCTTAATGGTATCACCCATCTGCATCTGTTGAAGAATTCCTGGATATCGCTGGAAAAGGCACTGGTACATGGAATTAGGGGGAACGAGGGAAAGTGCAGAGTTCGAGGCGTCCGGAAGGGCAACCTGTTTGGCAAGAACAGAAAGCAGTGTGGCCTGGTCGCATAAGCGTCGCTTGTCAAGATCCACCAGGAGTTTGAAATGCTGGAGGAAGTCAGCGCCGATTATGGGATGCTGCACTTGAGCACAGATGAAAATCCACTTGAAGGATCGGTGAAGGCCCAAGTTTAGTTCACGCGACTGAGTACCGTACGTGGGTATGCGTGAACCGTTAGCAGCGTATAGAGGCGGAGATTCCGAGTGCGTATGACCAGATTTTTGAGGGAATACACTGACTGACGCTCCGGTATCGACCAAGAAATTGACACCAGAGTTCCTGTCCTTTATGAATAACAGGTTGGCAGTGCGAGTACTAGACGCCATTAGGACTCGCTGCTGGGGTTTTCCGACGAAAAATTGCAAGGGGAGATGCACTTCCTAGCCTTCTTTCCAAATTTAGAGTGGTAGAAGCAGATCTTCCCGGAACTCGAACGATGCCTCTTCGTAAATCTTGACCGAGAATGGCTTCTTTGCCGTTGATTTTGTAGCAGAGAACAAACGTGGTTGAGTTGTTGACTTAACTCTTCCACTTTCAACTCCAGTTCCGATTGTGTGTTCACGTTGTTGACCGGAGCTGTGTCAATCTCCACTACTTTGTAGGCAGTTTCTGCTAGTTTATCAACTGGAGTAGCAGGATCCATAGTGGCCAAGACACGCTGAGCTGATGGAGGAAGTTTCTGCAAGAACAACTGTCTAAAGATGTCCTTATCGAAGGTTTGTGCGCGTTCGCCTAGAGCGCACTGCATAGCCCTCAGCATTTGAATGGGCTTACGGTCTCCAAGTTCTTCTTTTGAGATTAACTGATGTAGTTCCTCACGTTCGGAGACAGTGGTGCGGCACAGGATGGCAGACTTCAGATCGTTGTATGGGTCCTCACTCGTGGAAGTAGACACGATGACGTCACGGACTTCACAGATGATGCTCGCTGGTAGAGAGGACAAAACATGATCGTATTTTGTCCTGCTAGCGGTGATCCTTCCCAAGTTGAATTGTGATTCCACTTGGTGGAACCAAATAAATGGATCACCCGGCCAGAAGACGGGGAGCTTTACGCTCAAGTGGGAGATGGCACCAGTGTCGTCAGGCATCTTCTCCTATGCTTGCTGACGTACAAACAAGACGACAAGTTACCAACGAAGGAGTGGAGGTTGAGACGAGCGCAGGCACAGAGCGCACGGGCAGGGGTGAGGGGCAGAGGGCACGAGCGACGTTACAGTCTGGTCCTAGTCGCTCGGGTGAAGGGGGTGATGGGCACGAACGACGTTACAGTCTAGTCCTAGTGGTTCGGGTAAAAGGGGGGAATCCAACTCCGGGGTCACCAATTGTTGGTTTTCGTCGTTGTCGTCGTTGGGCCTAGGCAAGCTACGGCTTGGGACCGTAGCGCATCTATCCGGTATAGGTTAACCTGGATGATGTAGCCATAAGCACTGCCGCTGGTTAAGTGCCAACCAGTGATTATCTCACTAGCCGTATTGAGTCCGTTAGGCGAAACTGCGACAGTACCAAGGATAAAAAATATAACCTTTGGATTTCTATTATTTATTTGCAAAATGGACATGGTATTAGATTAAAATAATTATTTGAATATAAATAATTAACTGACAATTGTGATATATAATTAATTATGTTTACATACAATAAAATAATACAGTATACATAAAATTAGTATTAATGTGGTTTACAATTGAATTATGATGGGTAACTAATTTAAAATGAATTTATAGCTATTCCGAAATTCAAGACGGTAAAATTTAACATTTATCTTGAAACTAAAATAAGAGTATTCACTACACTTTGATATATGCCATCATCGATACATGCCAAACAACCTATAACAGGCATCTTTATCATATAAAACATGAACGAGTAAATCTTTATAAATTTCAAAACGTGTCTTACCATACTTGTTGTCTTAATTTAAGTGGGCATGTTTTAAATTGCTATCGCGTAGTCTAAGTATTTCTGATTCAGGGAGCCAAGCTAAAGTGTGGGTTCGATCGCCGCCTTCCCCTCCACTCCCGTTCCATTAAGAAGCGCTTTTCGCTAAACGCGGGTAAGGTAAAGAAAGAAGGGGGGAATATGGTGCAATGGGCTCCGCCTACTGTAGGGTTAAGCTCCACTGCACCAATTGTTGACGCTAGGCTGTGTCGTACTTAGAATGGATAGTGCGGGTATCCATTGACCTTTACTTTTACGTCTTAAATTTTAGAAATTTCACGGCACAAATTACACCTTCGACAAACAATTTATATTTTGTTTGATCTGTTAAAACAATCAAATGAAAGTATAGATCCACTTGATTGATGAGCTATGCATCAAAACCGGTAAAATTATATATATATATATATATATCTGAAGATCTGAACAAAATCGTTGATTGGTCAGTCACATGGCAAATGAGATTTAACGTCGATAAGTGCAAAATTTTACATATAGGTTCGCGTAATGGTAATTTTGCTTGCAAGCGTAGAACAGGAAAAAGATTTAGGAGTTATCGTCATTGGTGATTTAAAAGTGGCGAAACAAAGTACAGCAGCGGTCAATACGGCGAACAAAGTGCTAGGTTTTATAGCTAGGAATTTTGAGTACAAATCGCGTGATATTATTGTTCCTCTTTATAAATCATTAGTTAGACCCCATTTGGAGTACGCGATCCAATTTTGGAATCCACATATGCGCAAAGATATAGATAAAATCGGAAGAGTTCAAAGACGAGCAACTAAGATGATTCCGTCGCTTAGGTCGAAGTCGTACGAGGATAGGCTTAAGGAGTTAAAATTGACTACACTCGAGACTAGGAGGCTAAGGGGTGATCTAATTCAGGTTTTTAAAATTATGAATGGGTTAGATAACGTAAATGGAGAGAGCTTTTTCGAAATATCTCAATATAATAAGACTAGAAATAATGGGTGTAAGTTGATAAGTATCATAGAAGGTTCGAGACAGCTGTTGCCAAAAACATTTTTACACATAGCATAGTATAAATAGCTAGAATAGTTTGCCGGTAGAAGTAATTAGTAGCGCGTCTAAAAACATGTTTAAAAATCGATTAGACGGATATGTTGATAGATTGGGTATAATTTAAGGTAGTAAAATCAAGGTTTTTGTGGTTCGGAACCCACGTAAAATTGTAGGTACCCTCTGCCACCACGGAGGACATGCGCAATACACAACTACAACCACAGTTAGGTAGACCAGCCATGAGTGGATCCTAGGGTCTTTGTTGGTCTGAAACATTATAACATTATATATATATATATATATATATATATATATATATATATATATATATATACACACTGTATATGTATACAGTCCTAATTTATTTCATTGAAACATGTTTTTATATTACTGTATTTGTGTTTGAACTGTAAATAAGTTTTTTATTGTAGTTTTTGTATTTACAGCGTCGTATCGAGCTGTATTGTATTGTATTGTTCTGCTGTATTACGTATATTTTGAAATCATGAAAGGATCCATTATGCATAATTTTTAACAAAGAAATATGTTCCACACCTGTGAAACTTATGTATATTTACAGGAAATTCAATACAAAGAAAACGATAGTGTCGCGTGTGTATATATACTGTACACATATACATCATATTCACGATTTGCGAGGGTGCCCTCTCAGGGCATTGGTTTCTGCCCTATGTAGGAGAATTTCGATTTATGATTGATCGAGGTCCGTGGTGTAATGGTAGCGCATCCAACCGGCAATTGGAAGGCCTTGGGTTCGATTCCTGGGCGGTTCGCCTCATTTTTCATTTATTCGTTATTTCTCTTCCCCGTGTGCAGAGACGCTCCTTATTTACGTCGTTTCTATTCATATACATATATATATATACACACACACACACACACACACACACACACACATATATATATATATATAATATACGTACAGGGTGTCTCAAAAGTCACTATCTATTTCGGTGACATTAGATGTTTTTTTTAAAAATGCTATGCTGGCATAAAGATATGTACTTCTGGTGCAAATTTGTGTATTTAAAAAAAGTTAATTGGTTTATTATCTTGACATGCTTGAACAATTCCTCGAACCTCAACTTCTTACAGATGGCATTCTTGACACAGTAGTTTTTCAGCAGGATGGAGCACCGTGCCATTATGCAATAATTGTACGTGATTATCTTGACAGACGCTTCCCCGGTCGCTGGATTGGTCGTGGAGGAACACAACCATGGGCAGCACGTTCACCCGATTTAACACCATTAGATTTTTTCGCCTGGGGTTTCATTAAGTCTAAGGTGTACACTGGTAGAAGAATTAGTGATGTAGCCGAACTTCGAAATCGTATTACCGATGCAGTTCAGAAAATAACACCTCAAATGCTGGAAAGTGTGTTCCGGGAAACAACTTATCGCTTTGAGCTCTGTATAGAGACTCTGATGGTCGCCATGTGGAGACAGATAAATAAATAGCACTAATTCTTTGTGGCACTTACTTTGAAATAAATATATTTTTCATGTCTTAAACCAGTTTTTCGTAATTCCCATTATTTTTCAAAATAGATAGTGACTTTTGAGACACCCTGTATATATATATATAGAGTTTGCATTATTCATTCACTTCACGTGTTGAAGTGTGAAATTCATCCCATAGATACTGTATATATATATATATTAATACATTTTTAATTGGGGTTGTTTAACCTCCTTCGCAACATCTAAGGTCATATGACGGAGGGGACCTACAGCTTTACGTGGGATCCGAACCACGGGTGGCTACATAATCTGGGCGCAGAGGACGGTCTCCCATCCAACTACTACCCAGACCCAATGTCGCTTAACTTCGCTGATCTCCGAGAAGCGGTGTTACGACATCGGCCACTACGTAGCCCATATGTATATATATATACAAGGTGTCCCAAAAGTCAGTTTACCGAGGAAAATGTTTTCTCCTGATGATTATTCTAAACATTATGACAATTTTTTTTACAGCAAAAAGCCAGCATGTCTTCAGGACCTTAAAGACTACATTTGTGAAGAATTCCAGCTCTTAAGCAGTGATAAGGAACTATGTAAAGCAATTTGCCGGTCAACCGTTGACAGATACAAGATGTGCACCGAACAACATGGACGACATTTTGAACAGTTGTTGTAACCACAACTATTCTCAGGTTTTGTAAATATGTTTCAGAAATTTTTTTTCTTTGTTTTCTTATGTTTTGTAAATATATTTATGAAACAAGTTTTTTCTTTGTAGTAAACTCACCTTAGGAGAGCATTTTCTTCGGTAAATTGACTTTTGGGACACTCGGTATATATGCAAACTTATCCTTACCAGCATTCGAACCCACTACTTCTTAACTAGAGGGTGAGGTGAGGGTGCTAACCGCTTGACCACGACAACCTGATTCATATTTCATTCCTCGAAGAAATACATAACGCTTTCGTGCCTAGAAGTGTTTATATGTATTAACCCCTGCGCTCGAGCTGATGACTAACATTTCATTCAAATATCTGGTGTATCACTGGGGTCCCATGGATGAAATATCGCGCATAAACACGTATGATTTTACAAGATGAAAGTTAATACAACGTATATTTTAGTGAAATGTTGGCCATTAGCTCCAGAGGAGGGGTTTAATGCATAAAACACCTCTGGAGCCGAAAGCGTTATGTGTTTCCTCGGGCGATAAAAAATGAGCCAGGTTGTATTAACTTTAATTCTATAGAAAGCGCCTCGGTAGTGTAGTGGTTAACGTCGCTGACTGCGAATCCATCGGCCCCGGGTTCGAGACCTGGTGACGGCAGCCGGCGCGCAGCAAAACCCAGCTGTTTATCCTTCTACACAATAAAAAAAAGTGGTTGGTAGATAAATGGGTACCCTGGTTGGCTTCGTGGTTAAGACGCTGGGCTGCTGGTGGGGCGTGGTTCGGATTCCACGTTAAACTGTAGGTCTAAGGTGGAGCGGAAAGCTTGTGGAGTGGAAAGCTTGACCTTCGTCAGAATGAACAATTCGGGCGGAAGCTAACCAAACCAAAGTGTTCTGTGCCCTCACTTTCAACTCAAAATAATGTGGGTTCGAATCTTGGTAGGGATAATTTTGTATTATGCAAAATCATGGGTATTAATGCGTGTTATTCCATATATACAGTATATATATATATATATATATATATATATATATATATATATATATATATTGTCCAATAAAATGAAACTAAATAATTACAGTACAATTATTACATAGAGCAGTGCTCTTCAACCTTTTTATGCGGCAATTTCCGTATCGCCCACCAAAATTAAAAATGCAAAAACTCAAACTAAAAGTTATATACCCTGCATAAAACAATAAAATTAATTGCAATTACCTTTAGATTAATGAGATCCTTGAGCCTGATGCTGGGCGGTACCGCCCAGGTTGAAGAGCACTGATATAGAGCGTTAAAATAGAATTTTAAAAATGGAACCCCTTACAAACAATAAAATAAAATAAGGTACAATTGCAAAAGATAAAGTTTGTCTGTTATATGACTGTGTACAATATATAATTGATTGATTGTTTCTTTCAGCGTTCTGATCATGTACTCGTAGGTACTTGTTTGCTTTTTCATCTTGTGTGTATCTATTCTAAGGCTTTGTACTGATCCACATAAAGAGGAGATCAATTTTACTTCCATACTCATCTGATATATTTAACTTCATGATGTTTGCGGATGATACAACCGTGTCTTTTTCTTGCAAAGATGTTAATTTTGTTAAGAATATATTTAAATTAGAATTTATCAGTGTAATGAAATGGTTGACCACCAATAAACTCTTCCTAAATACCAGTAAAACAAATTTCATGATATTTACTAATGAAAGAAATGTATATTTTGATGAACTAAATGTTGATGAAATCGCCGTAAAGGAGTGTATTGTAACAAAATTTTTTGGTGTAATGCTAGATAAAAATTTGCAACAGAGTGATCATGTAAATTATATCTCAAAAAAGATTTGAAGGAGCGTTGCTGTTTAAACTTGGAAATGTAGTCCTTAAACAGGTTTTATTAACTCTGTATCACACTCTTGTTCTTCCTTTATAACGTACCGCACCCTTGTTTGGGGAAACTCCACTAACAATTCTTTAAACGGTATCTTTGTCATCTAAAAACGAGCAATAAGGTTATTATCTGATGCTGATTTCGTTGATCACTCTAGTGCATTATTTAAAGAGCTAAATCTACTAAAGCTCAAAGATGTAATCAAACTGGCACATTTTATTTTTATTTACGAGTGTAAGAACAAAATCATTAATTTACAATGGGTAAATATGTACAGGGTGGGCCGTAAGTTTCCATACATAGGAAAAATAAACATTTTTTTATGGACAACCATTTTTATTTATATAATATGCTCTACATGGTTGCCATTGTTTTGAAAACACATTTCAATACGTGTTCCCCACTGTTGATGAACACGCATTAGCAGTGGCGACTCGTGGTATAAATGTATGGGGGTGCGATTTCATAAAATTTATAATTTTTAGAATTGTAGTACATAAACAATCACATGGTGCTTCCGTACGGTACTTATATGTCAAAAGAAGCCATAAATTTGTATTAAAAAAATATTTTAATAAAATATAAAAATAATTGTTGAATAAATTTGACTATAATAAATTTGACTATAATAATGTACCACTGTACGACAACACGGACTCACAATAGGCTAGTGCGAATCCAACTGCCGCTCACAAGAGTACTGTACTTGTATTAACATATGCGGCTATGCCAGACGTACAATTCTAGTTAATTACAAATAAGTAATAATTTTAATAAAATACATATAAATGGCTTATATCATTATTACTGAAGTATCTATTAGTAAAAATAAAGTTATTATAAAAAAAATTCGCGATTGTACTATATTTTCATTACAACAGTAAAATATAATTTATATTTACTTGAGCGAAAAATCTATCGCTCCATTCGGCTGCAATATTATTTTGTATTCAAACAGCGGTACGCTATTTGAAGCTATGCTATAAGTTTAGAATATTATGTACTGTATGAAGGCTTACTCAAAATGCCTCATGACTCATGATATGCCACATGAATTTTTAAAATATATTTCAAGAATATTATTTTAATATCTTAAAATTAATATATTTTTTATCTGTTAAATTAATATTTATCGTTTCAAGCAAGGGGGAGCGACCGCTCCATCGCTCCTATACGCCAGTCGCCACTGCGCATTAGCACAGTTGACGTTATGCTTGTAATGGCGTTGGTGATACGTTCCTTTAGATGATTTATGTCTCGTATCTTTTCCTGATACACCATGGCCTTCAAGTGCCCCCAAAGATAGAAATCAAGGGGGGTGAGATCTGGGGATCTGGGAGGCCACTCCACAGGACCACGCCGACCAATCCAAGCATCCGGAAACTGCTGCTGCTGATCCAAATACCGACGCACGTGAAGACCATAATGAGGTGGAGCTCCATCTTGCTGGAAGTAAACTGGGAAGTTACCTTCCTCGTTTAGCAGGGATGGGAAAATCTCTTCTTGCAACATGTTAAGATACCTTTCGGCATTAAGATTTCCACTGACAAAAATTGGTCCAATAATTCTGTCACCCCATATCCCGGCCCACACCATCACTTTACCGGCACCTTGCATCTTTGTCGGACTCAGCCAGTTAGGGTTAGCATTACTCCAATAACATATGTTTTGCCGATTAACCTCTCCATTAACGTAAAAATTTGCTTCATCAGTAAACAAGATCTTACGTCAAACGCATATTCTTAGGGTATCTGAAACATAAAAACAAACGTTTAATTTTTCCTATGTATGGAAACTTACGGCCCACCCTGTAGATATTTCACAACTCATCAAGAAACCCACTCGTATCAGACTGAAAATAGATCAAAGCGTGTTATTCTTTAATTTAGATTATCTTCATCTCAAAAACTACCCATTTTCATTGGATTGAAACTATGGAATGATTTAAATGCTGATATAAATATATTGTGAATGTAAATTCGTTTAAAACCCAAATTGAACTCAAGGTTAATAATGGAATACTAATCAAAATCTAGGATTAAATGTGCATTACTCTATTATTATTCAGTTCTCATCTAGGATTAAATGTGCATTACTTGTTATTGTTCAGCTCTCGTATCTAATATTAATTTCTTTGTATAATATTGGTAGTCTACAGTACCTTCAATAATGACTTTGTATTTGTTTTATATCTATAATAATAATAATAATAATAATAATAATAATAATAATAATAGTAATAATTTAAAGATTAATACATATTCGAATTAATAATAGTTCTTAATCATGATTTATATATTATTAATAATTAATAATAACTATGTTTTATTTTTAATTAAGAGCCCAGTAAAGCCTAAAGCTTAAAGGCCAAATTAAATAAAATAAATAGTCTAACCACAATTATTTATGTTGAAACAAAACTTGTAAAAGTACTACTTATTTTTTCATCAATAAATGTTATTCAATTCAATATGTCGAAAGCTCATTGGTGAAATTTTGTATGCTAGTTGGTAGGAGATTTAAAGCCATATGATTGGGTAAAAATAATACGGTTTTTCACTAATCTCAACCAATTCATTTTTAGGTATTATATGCGAAATAGTGAATATATAAATGGTGGTGTTCTCGCATGTGTTGTAACGCACCGTTCATATATAATAAAGCTTTCATCAACACTCGCAAGTTTGGCTGATAAAGTCAAATGAAGCCTGCATGCTACTTCTGAGTAATGATGTGCCGTTCATGTATTGAATTTTATACCTGTCACTCTAAAATAATTGCTTTTTTATGTATTATTCTAGAATTAAATAGGCCCATGTATGGAATAAAATCCTGGGAATTGGGAAAATTCAAAACGAATTCATAATTTGACCAGTAAGTACAAAAATAATAAGTGACCCCTTGAAGGAACAATGTATTCGGCACCCAGTCATATAAAATTAAGAACTCTGACCACCGGTATTTTTCTAGCCAATTAACCAGTTATTTTCAGCGCTTTTCAGAGATTTTATCACCTTGGGAAAATTCTTTCCGCAACTATATACAGGGTGGACCAAAAGTAAGGAGACACGTTTGACAGGCTATAGTGTTGTGTTGGGATTGCAAGTGTTATACAGAATCGCTATTTCGAAGATAACTTGTACGATTTTATCACAGACACGCATTTAGCCTAGGCCTAAGTGGTTTATTCTTCAGCATGACTGAAAACGTACGACTGTCTACGTCGAAAGAATTCAAGTTGCAAAATGGCAGCTGAAGTTGCTCGTCTGTACCAGAAATATTATGACCGGACTCTTCCAACGGGTAAGAACACTTTGAACTTTCTACGGAAGTTTAGTAAAACCGGAAGTGTTCACAGTGTACCTGGTCATTGGATCGGGAGACATGAAGCGACTGATTGGCCAGCGCGGTCTCGAGATTTGACTTCTTTTTACGGATACAATCAAATGGTTGTGTATGAAACGAAATCGCAAATGTTTTGAGTACTCAAGGATTATATCGTTGCTGCAATGCAGAGTTTGACAATAGAGTTATGCCAATGAGTTTGCCAATCAATACCAGTAAAACTACAGTTGTGCAAATATTTGAACGTTGAACACATTGAAAAGTTTTTGTAAAAACTTTTATTATTTTAAATAGATAAAATGTATATATATATACTGTGTGTCCGTAAAGTCATGGTGGGATTTTAAATAGCTATATTATTGCAACGAAACATGATAATGAGATGAAACAATGCCAAATTTAAGAACAACTCTCAAAGTTGTATCTTGTAGTTAGTCTAGGCTAAGCTTAACCTTTATCTCGTAGTTAGTCTAGGCTGTCCACATGCCTATGCTGAACATGAGCGTAATAGCCCGAAAGTTAATGTGTGGTGTGCTCTAGCACGAGATCGAGTGATTGGCCCATTTTTCTTCGCGGAACCCACTGTGACGTCACACAACTACCTCGCTATGTTGGAACATTTTGCAGTACCCCAATTTATTGACAATAATGTCATCTTTCAGCGAGATGGTGCTCCTCCGCACTATGCCAACGTTGTTCGAGAATTCCTTAATGAAAAATTTCCACAGAGATGGATAGGAAGAGGAGGATGGAAGCCATGGCCTCCACGCTCTCCGGACCTGACACCTTTGGACTTTTATTTGTGGGGTTACGTCAAGCAAAGCGTGTACAGTGTACCCATTAGGGATATTCATCACTTGCACGAGCGAATCACGGAAGCTATCGCATCCGTCACTCCTGATTTTCTTGGGCGTGTGTGGCTGGAATTGAATCACCGCCTAGATGTCTGCAGGGCTACCAGAGGAGCCCATATCGAACTACGTTAAATAAAGTTATTCTTTTAGAGTTGTTCTTCAATTTGCCTTTTTTTCATCTCATTATCATGTTTCGTTGCAATAATATAGCTATTTAAAATCCCACCATGACTTTACGGACACACACACATATATATATATATATATATATATATATATATATATATATATATATTATATATATATATATATACTGTATATATATGGCAAATATTAAGTTTCACAGAGACCAGAATACACTGGGTTAGATTGTCCATTTAAATTAATTAGCTCTTTCTAGTTATTTCTCACGTGACCAATTAAAAAACGCCATTACCCCCATTACCCCCACCCCTCTCCCCATTGCCCCATTACTCCCACACACAAAGTAAAACACGCCATTACCCCCATTACCCCCACCCCCACTCCCTCAATTACCCACCCCCTCCCCCACTACTCCCGGGCGGGTAGCAGTATATATATCACAGTATAAATGTGAAGCTCAGGATTTTCACGGCTGCGTTCTTTTCTGTAGTTTTATCGCGATGCTGGGGCCTTCGGACCCAGTAACCGGTGACCTAGGACCGAGAAACTTGACAGAGTACATCGGCAGCTCATGGGCTATCAGTTGGTGGTGGTTGCAGAATTTTCCGAAGTGCCGTTTAGGCTGTGCACGGTTCCGAAGAAATCGGACACACACACAGACACATTTTAGCTCAATAGTATATTAGATATAGGATGGAGAATTTCCAGTGGCATAAAGAAATGTTCACTAAATCCGTAATTTTCATTAGTTTTCTTTGAAATCCGTTCACCGTATAGGAAATTTACTTAGTTGTGGGTGTGTGAAAAAATATTGAAATCTGACCATAACTTTGGATTTTACAGCCAAAGTTCGAGGTTTCCCTTTTTTTTTTTGCCCACCCGATATATATATATATATATGGGATGAATTTCACAATTAAACATGTGAAATGAATGGATGATGTAAATCCACAAGGAAAAATGCACGAAAGGCCTTGGGATCATTTTTCTTTTTTCCTTGTGGATTTACATTATATATTTATATATATATAAAGGTCTCCTGGGTCGAATTTGTGTGGCCTGTTGGTCTAGAGGTATGATTCTCGCTTCGGGTGCGAGAGGTCCCGGGTTCGAATCCCGGACAGGCCCGTTAGAAAAGCTAGTGGATTTTATACAGATTATATTTTCTTATTTCAGGAAACAATTTCTTAGATATAGATATACAGTATACTGTATATAGGTGTAGCTTTGAATACACGAAAGGCCTTGGAATCGTTTTTCTTTTTCCTTGTGGGTTTGCAGCATATATATATATATATACACACACACACACACACTATAAATGTGTATATAGATTTCTCCTGTAGTATTATTATTTTGATGTTCATATATTAATTCTTGAATGTATATTTATTTTCTATATATATATATATATATATATATATATATATAATAAAACGGGGGAGAAGAAAGTAATGGTTTTCTTGCTGTAAACACTAATCATACCAAAACTTGAAAATATCCTTCAATCTTGGCGTCCCCATATAAAAAGAAAGAAATTGATAAACGATAAACAGAGCGAAGATTGATGGCTGCAAAGAACTCAATTACTGGGAAAGACTTCGTAAATTAAATCTACTCTATATTCACTGGAAAGAAGAAGAGAGAGAGAGAGACACACACACACACCATAATTTTACACGTGGAAAATAATGGAAAACTGGTACTTAACCTCACGCTGAATCCAGTAACCCCCAAAATAACAGTGGGGAAATAGGAAAGGTATTATGTGAAGTGTTCTCAAACTAAAAGCCAGACAAGGGACACCCTCAACTCTAAAGGAAAACAGCTTGGTTGTCAGAGGGTCAGGATTTTTTAACCAGCTTGCGAAGGACCTCAGGAACGTCACAAGGGTCAAAATTAAAATCTTCAAAAGAAGACTAGAAGCCTGGCTCAGAACGGTACCAGATGATCCGAGTGTGCCGGGCTATGTGTAATGGAAATCGCAAGAAAGCAACTCGCTCTTCCATCAGGCCAGGCCTACAGGTGGGGCTACCACCTTGACCTTCGTGTAAAGCGAGACCAACGCATGGAACTGCTACGAGGTTACAAAGTTATATATATATATATATATATATATTTGCAATTATACCGTACGTGTTTCTCTCCAGTTGCATTATAGCTGAGAACCTTCATTGTGTTCTAACGTTATCTCGTCACATTTGTCTACATACAGTAGATGTTCATATATATATATAAAACCTTTGGTATATATATATATATATACACACACTTTGGTTAGCTTCCGTTCGAATTAATAATTAATATTATTATTAATAATAATAAAAACCAGTGTGTGTTTAGTAACGCCGACCAGTAGTGTGGGTGCATAATCCATATATATATATATATATAACCTTTTCTTAGCTTCCGCCCGAATTGTTCATTCTGACGAAGGTCAAGCTTTTCACTCCACTTTAGACCTACAGTTTAACGTGGAATCCGAACCACGCCCCACCAACAGCCCAGCGTCTTAACCACGAGGCCACCCAGGGTACCCATTTATCTACCAACCACTTTCTTTGTGTGGAAGGATGAACAGCTGGGTTTTGCTTCGCGCCGGCTGCCGTCACCGGGTCTCGAACTCTGGGCCGATGGATTCGTAGTCAGCGACGCTAACCACTACACACACACACACACATATATATATATATATGTATAGAAACGACGTAAGTATAGAGGAGCGTTCTGCACACGAGGAAGAGAAATAACGAACAAATGAAAAATGAGGTGAACCGCCCGGGAATCGAACCCAGGAGCTTCCGATTGCCGGTCAGATGCGCTATCCATTACACCACGGGCCTCGATCAGTCATAAGTCGAAATTCTCCTACATAGGGCAGAAACCAATGCCCTGAGAGGGCACCCTCGCAAATCGTGAATATGTACATTTAACTGCAATGACCACGCAGTATATTAATGTATAGAAACGACGTAAGTATAGAGGAGCGTTCGTTATTTCTCTTCCTCGTGTGCAGAACGCTCCTCTATACTTACGTCGTTTCTATACATTAATATACTGCGTGGTCATTGCAGTTAAATGTACATATTCACGATTTGCGAGGGTGCCCTCTCAGGGCATTGGTTTCTGCCCTATGTAGGAGAATTTCGACTTATGACTGATCGAGGCCCGTGGTGTAATGGATAGCGCATCTGACCGGTAATCGGAAGATCCTGGGTTCGATTCCCGGGCGGTTCACCTCATTTTTCATTTGTTCGTTATTTCTCTTCCTCGTGTGCAGAACGCTACTCTATACTTACGTCGTTTCTATACATTAATATACTGCGTGGTCATTGCAGTTAAATGTATATATATATATATATATATATGGGGGGGGCGTTTGTGGGTTATTTCATTTGACTTGCAGTTTCAGAAGCCGTAATTGTATATATATATATAAATTTTAATAATACAGTTGCTGTACAATGTTTTCTGTTTATATATATATATATATATATATGGAATGCCACACAACGATCACGCGCGATTTTGCATATTTCAAACTTTATCTTACTAAGATTCGAACTCAAACTTCTATTGAAGAGGTCCCGAGTTTGAATCTTCGTGGGATAAATTTATATAGGAAGAGCACAATCTCCAGCATTATTATTATTATTATTATTATTATTGTCATTATTATCATTATTATCATTTCGAGCTACATCGTGGCTATGTCTTAATACCGTTTCCCGTCCATCAACGAAGTTCAGCGACATTGAGCCCTGGTCGTAGTTGGCTTGGGGGACCGTCCTTTGCGTCCAGATTATGTAGCGAACCGTGGTTCGGACCCCACGTAAAGCTGTTGGTTGCCTCTATCATATAACCCTAGATGCTGCGGAGATTAAACAACCTCCACAAAAAATACAAAAAATATGCCATTATGAATCCAGATATATTTTACCGATTTTGTTGGGGGCTCACGTCAGACGATTTTATTCAGTCTGAGAACGGGACCTAAGTAGAAAAGGGTTAATGAGGAGGGGATGAACCCTATAAAAATTTACGACATTTTTAGTGAGTGGAATTTGTAATGCCTTAAAACTTAACGAGGCTCAACGAAATAGCATTTGGTTAGTATAATTTGATGCGAAACTATATCTAAAAATTTTACAATATCATATAATTAAATTCGACAATGAACAATTACGTTAAAATTATCTGTAAAATAAAATTAAATTCATCCAAATAATTTGAAATAAATAGATAATAGATAGTAGCTAAAAAAAATAATAGATTAAAGATAATAGATAAAAAAATAATAGATAAAAGATAGTAGATAAAAATGGAGAAAATATATAGAATAGATAAAATGTAATAAATAAATTCGATAAATTATATGAAACAGATAAAAGCTACAAGATAAATCTCGTAAAATAGATTAAAGATAAGAGATATAATAGATAAGCTTTATAAAACAGATAAATGATAAAAGATAAAATAAGTAAATTTTATGAAACAGATTAACAGCATTATATATAATAGATAAATTTTGTAAAACAGATAAAAAATAATAGATAAAATAGATAAATCTTATAAAATAGATAAAAAAATAAGATAAAAATAGATAAATCATAAAATAAATAAAAACTAAGAGATAAAAATAGATAAAAGATAATGTTTACAAATATAGATAAATAGATAAAAATCGATAAGAAAAATTAAAGATAATATAAAAAATATATAAAAGATAATAAAGACATAAAAATAGATAAAACCATATATATATAATATATATATAATATATATATATATATAATATATATATATTATATATTATATATATATATATATATATATATATATAATTAAAATTACATCTATATTATTTTTAACTAATTATGTAACTATATAATAAATTACAAAATAATAATAATTTCTACATTACAAGAAGTGAAAATTGGCTTCTGCTTTACCTTATGAAAATATCACAGAATAATTTCCTTTTCGCTTCGTGAATATTAACAAATATCCAATTTAAATTATAATATGTTTATGTTAATGATATATAAAAATAATATATTTATGTTAATGGCGATGATATAAAACAATATATTACTGAAACAGGACTAACTCATGAAATTAACAGTTGTGTGTATATATAGTTATATATATATATATTGACTTACTTTGTATTACTTTGTGTGGGTTCGAACGACGGTTCAGGATCGACCTGCGATCGACCCCTCTGCAGCATCCCGCCTCATTTGCGGGATTTGGTGAAGGAGGGAATTGCTGTCTGATCTCCTCCTGCCCTCGTAGCCAGCCACGCATGGCTAGTCAGGGACTTTGCATAGGAATCTGTCCAGCTGGTTCTTGAAGTTATTCAGGTCGGTGTGCTGGAGATTCCTTACTTCTCTCAGTAGGGCATTGAAAAGCTTTGGGCCTCTTATTCTGAGAGTATTTTCCATCCTTGTTTTCATGGCCCCGTGTCCCACAGCAGCTGGGACTGTACAAAATCTGCCCCTTCTCTCATTCCAATTTTTTTTATTTCATTTCTAAGGTTAAGGACAAAGCCTTAAGTATTTTCCATATGTATATTAATGTGTATCGCTCTCGCTTTCTTTCGAGAGAGTAGAGTTTCAGGGATTGTAGTCGAGACCAATTGTATTCATCTTCCGTTTCTTCTATCTTAGATGTAAAAGTCCTTTGTATAGCTTCAATGTTCGCAATGTCTCGTTTTCTGTATGGGCTTGTGAGTACTGAGCATTCTCAATTATTGGTAGGACTAGACTCTTCCATAATTTGAGCATGATGTTTGCTTTTCTGCTGCGGAAGCTCCTCCCGATGATTCCCATTATTTTTCTAGCCGTTGTAATTTTGATGTTATAGTGCTCTCTGACTTATTACTCCCAGATCCCTGACTTGTAGAATTGGTGTTATCTGTTTGTCTTGTAGAGTTTTGTACCTTTTATTCTGCAGCTCCTTGTGATTACCATATCTTAGAAGTTGGAATTTTTCTTCGTTGAACTTCATATTGTTGTCTTCTGCACCATGGAATAATGTTTCAATGTCGTTTTGTAATCTTCTTATGTCACCTTCGTTCAATATTTCCTTACATATCTTTGTATCATCTGCGAAACATGATACAATACTGTCCTTAATATCTGCATCAATATCTGCAAGCATTAGTATGAACAGCAAGGGAGCTAATACTGTACCTTGTGGAACAGAGCTCTCTACTTCCGAAACTTCTGATTTAACTAAATATGTGAGTACTTTGTAACTTTTTATCTGCACATACAATGCAGTAGTAGTGTAA
>JAJOZX010003196.1:0-47500 GCA_023014485.1 Bathynomus jamesi | reverse complement strand
AACACAATAATTTTGAATTTCCAGAATTTCGCTGTTTTTAGCGAGTTAATGCTTATTGAATCGCGTTTAAGTGTCGTTCAGGGACCAATTTCATACGTCGCTATAAATTGCGCGAAATTAACTTCACCTAAAGATCATACCGTAAAATAATATTGAACTATACCTGTATAGTTTTATATACAGGGCGTCCCAAAAAAATGTATACACATTAAATACTTATAAAGGCAGTGTTTATTAAAATACATTTCATTTTCAAAATGTAATAGAATCTACAGACATTATTTAATTGTTTTGTCAAACGCCTGTTTTCAAACTGACGTCCGTTCTGGTCCAGGCACTGCTGATAACGCGAAGCAATGGAATCGCAAACATCACGAACATTTCGTTTGGTATTTGTGTGCATTCTCGTTCAATGGCTGCTCTCAATTCAGCGACTGTTGCAGGTTTTATAGCGTAGACTTTGTCTTTTAAGTATCCCCATAAAAAAAGTCTAGTGGTGTGAGGTCTGGTGAACGCGGAGGGTATTCTACGAAACCCCTTCGTCCAATCCACATCCACATCGTGCCAAGTACCACTCGCAATACTCCACTCTTCGGTCCGGATCATCATCTTCATTAATAGCATGGACTAATCTTGGAATGTAACTTTTCCATTGACAGCGCTTCAAAATGCGTTGGACAGACGATCTGAAATTCCTACCTCACGACTCGCTTGCGCACAGATTTTCTTGGACTTTGGTGATACGTTTCCAGTACTCTTTCTTGCTTTGTGGGGCTTGTCGATGTCCGTGGTCTTCCGGAACGCTTCTTGTGGACATTCTGAACAGTTCCATCGGCTTCAAACTTATCTCTAATTCGAGTGATGGTAAGTCGCGTTGGTGGATCTGTTTGAAACTCCTCCTAAACTGTCTTTGCACTTCAACTGCGTTTTCACACTTCAGTAGCATTTTAGAATGAATTTCCTTTGTTCAAAGCTTAGTCTGACTGCCATTATTAATTCTAATGGGTTTAACTTGGAAAGAAAGAAACATCAATTGAGCTATCAGCTGTTAAAGTGTGTATACATTTTTTTGGGACGCCCTGTATATATTATATATATATATATATATATATATATGTGTGTGTGTGTGTGTGGTGTGTGTGTGTGTGTGTGTGTGTGTACACATCGGTTTTCCTGACATTTATTGAGATAACAATATATAAAGAGTCCTGAGAGCCATACAAACACTCTAAATAGACCAATTAGTGCAGAATGAGAGAGAGAGAGAGAGAGAGAGAGAGTGAGTGCGTGTGTTTTGGGATCCGATGAATGAATAAAATAATGAAGACGCAGCCACTAATTGCAGACGTTCAGAATTACATCCTTTTCAGATATCAGGGAAGGTTACGTACGTCGTCGTGGCATGTTGCTACACCAATTTCCCAAGTTCAGTGACAGCGGTGTCTTAAAATCATTCTCCGCTTCAAGATGATGTTAAGACCGTGGTTCGGAATCCAGTTAAGCTACGTATTCCCTCTGTTATATGGCTCTCTTGCCCGTTCCTGCGGAGGTAAAATTATGTGTTTATCTACAAGGTGGTCCGAAAGTCACGATCGTATCGGCTTTGTTCTGACCTACGTAGCTTGCGACGTAGCAAGATTATTAATTTTATACATCTAGTTCACAAAATTAAGTAAAATTTAATAGCAAACGAGCTTGTTGTTAGAAATATATTAATAAATACTAATTGTACAACTTTTTATATTAAATGAATACTGGATTTGAGTGTGAGTGAATCCGTAATGTATTATAAAAGGCAACTACAGGGTTAGGATGCTTAAAATTTCGGACAGCTTGAGCACACACTAAAGATGTCCAAACGCTATAAAATTTTGCCTGAAAAATTTTCCCAATAGGAAACCATCTAATGAAGGGGTGAGAAAGAAAAAAAATAAAAAGTGACAAAATAAGGGCACCCTAATATATATATATATATATATATATATATATATATATATTATATATATATAATCATGCGGGTTGCTTCTACGAGCTTCAATTTAATATTTAGGAGAAATCCAATGACAAGGAGAAATGTAAATGCCATGAAAAGTCTTCTTTAATGCAACGTTTCGAGCAAAACGCTCATCTTCAGGCTTGAATATATATAATCATGCGGGTTGCTTCTACAGAGCTTCAATTTAATATTTAGGAGAAATCCAATGACAAGGAGAAATGTAAATGCCATGAAAAGTCTTCTTAATGCAACGTTTCGAGCAATACGCTCATCTTCTGCTTGAATATATATAATCATGCGGGTTGCTTCTACAGAGCTTCAATTTAATATTTAGGAGAAATCCAATGACAAGGAGAAATGTAAATGCCATGAAAAGTCTTCTTTAATGCAACGTTTCGAGCAATACGCTCATCTTCAGGCTTGAATATATATAATCATGCGGGTTGCTTCTACAGAGCTTCAATTTAATATTTAGGAGAAATCCAATGACAAGGAGAAATGTAAATGCCATGAAAAGTCTTCTTTAATGCAACGTTTCGAGCAATACGCTCATCTTCAGGCTTGAATATATATAATCATGCGGGTTGCTTCTACAGAGCTTCAATTTAATATTTAGGAGAAATCCAATGACAAGGAGAAATGTAAATGCCATGAAAAGTCTTCTTTAATGCAACGTTTCGAGCAATACGCTCATCTTCAGCTTGAATATATATAATCATGCGGGTTGCTTCTACAGAGCTTCAATTTAATATTTAAGAGAAATCCAATGACAAGGAGAAATGTAAATGCCATGAAAAGTCTTCTTTAATGCAACGTTTCGAGCAATACGCTCATCTTCAGGCTTGAATATATATAATCATGCGGGTTGCTTCTACAGAGCTTCAATTTAATATTTAGGAGAAATCCAATGACAAGGAGAAATGTAAATGCCATGAAAAGCTTCTTTAATGCAACGTTTCGAGCAATACGCTCATCTTCAGGCTTGAATATATATAATCATGCGGGTTGCTTCTACAGAGCTTCAATTTAATATTTAGGAGAAATCCAATGACAAGGAGAAATGTAAATGCCATGAAAAGTCTTCTTTAATGCAACGTTTCGAGCAATACGCTCATCTTCAGGCTTGAATATTATAATCATGCGGGTTGCTTCTACAGAGCTTCAATTTAATATTAGGAGAAATCCAATGACAAGGAGAAATGTAAATGCCATGAAAAGTCTTCTTTAATGCAACGTTTCGAGCAATACGCTCATCTTCAGGCTTGAATATATATAATCATGCGGGTTGCTTCTACAGAGCTTCAATTTAATATTTAGGAGAAATCCAATGACAAGGAGAAATGTAAATGCCATGAAAAGTCTTCTTTAATGCAACGTTTCGAGCAATACGCTCATCTTCAGGCTTGAATATATATAATCATGCGGGTTGCTTCTACAGAGCTTCAATTTAATATAGGAGAAATCCAATGACAAGGAGAAATGTAAATGCCATGAAAAGTCTTCTTTAATGCAACGTTTCGAGCAATACGCTCATCTTCAGGCTTGAATATATATAATCATGCGGGTTGCTTCTACAGAGCTTCAATTTAATATTTAGGAGAAATCCAATGACAAGGAGAAATGTAAATGCCATGAAAAGTCTTCTTTAATGCAACGTTTCGAGCAATACGCTCATCTTCAGGCTTGAATATATATAATCATGCGGGTTGCTTCTACAGAGCTTCAATTTAATATTTAGGAGAAATCCAATGACAAGGAGAAATGTAAATGCCATGAAAAGTCTTCTTTAATGCAACGTTTCGAGCAATACGCTCATCTTCAGGCTTGAATATATATAATCATGCGGGTTGCTTCTACAGAGCTTCAATTTAATATTAGGAGAAATCCAATGACAAGGAGAAATGTAAATGCCATGAAAAGTCTTCTTTAATGCAACGTTTCGAGCAATACGCTCATCTTCAGGCTTGAATATATATAATCATGCGGGTTGCTTCTACAGAGCTTCAATTTAATATTTAGAGAGAAATCCAATGACAAGGAGAAATGTAAATGCCATGAAAAGTCTTCTTTAATGCAACGTTTCGAGCAATACGCTCATCTTCAGGCTTGAATATATATAATCATGCGGGTTGCTTCTACAGACTTCAATTTAATATTTAGGAGAAATCCAATGACAAGGAGAAATGTAAATGCCATGAAAAGTCTTCTTTAATGCAACGTTTCGAGCAATACGCTCATCTTCAGGCTTGAATATATAATCAGCGGGTTGCTTCTACAGAGCTTCAATTTAATATTTAGGAGAAATCCAATGACAAGGAGAAATGTAAATGCCATGAAAAGTCTTCTTTAATGCAACGTTTCGAGCAATACGCTCATTTCAGGCTTGAATAATATAATCATGCGGGTTGCTTCTACAGAGCTTCAATTTAATATTTAGGAGAAATCCAATGACAAGGAGAAGTGTAAATGCCATGAAAAGTCTTCTTTAATGCAACGTTTCGAGCAATACGCTCATCTTCAGGCTTGAATATATATAATCATGCGGGTTGCTTCTACAGAGCTTCAATTTAATATTTAGGAGAAATCCAATGACAAGGAGAAATGTAAATGCCATGAAAAGTCTTCTTTAATGCAACGTTTCGAGCAATACGCTCATCTTCAGGCTTGAATATATATAATCATGCGGGTTGCTTCTACAGAGCTTCAATTTAATATTTAGGAGAAATCCAATGACAAGGAGAAATGTAAATGCCATGAAAAGTCTTCTTTAATGCAACGTTTCGAGCAATACGCTCATCTTCAGGCTTGAATATATAATCATGCGGGTTGCTTCTACAGAGCTTCAATTTAATATTTAGGAGAAATCCAATGACAAGGAGAAATGTAAATGCCATGAAAAGTCTTCTTTAATGCAACGTTTCGAGCAATACGCTCATCTTCAGGCTTGAATATATATAATCATGCGGGTTGCTTCTACAGAGCTTCAATTTAATATTTAGGAGAAATCCAATGACAAGGAGAAGTGTAAATGCCATGAAAAGTCTTCTTTAATGCAACGTTTCGAGCAATACGCTCATCTTCAGGCTTGAATATATATAATCATGCGGGTTGCTTCTACAGAGCTTCAATTAATATTTAGGAGAAATCCAATGACAAGGAGAAATGTAAATGCCATGAAAAGTCTTTTTAATGCAACGTTTCGAGCAATACGTTTATCTTCAGGCTTGAATATATATAATCATGCGGGTTGCTTCTACAGAGCTTCAATTTAATATTTAGGAGAAATCCAATGACAAGGATTTACATTTCTCCTTGTCATTGGATTTCTCCTAAATATTAAATTGAAGCTCTGTAGAAGCAACCCGCATGATTATATATATTCAAGCCTGAAGATGAGCGTATTGCTCGAAACGTTGCATTAAAGAAGACTTTTCATGGCATTTACATTTCTCCTTGTCATTGGATTTCTCCTAAATATTAAATTGAAGCTCTGTAGAAGCAACCCGCATGATTATATATATTCAAGCCTGAAGATGAGCGTATTGCTCGAAACGTTGCATTAAAGAAGACTTTTCATGGCATTTACATTTCTCCTTGTCATTGGATTTCTCCTAAATATTAAATTGAAGCTCTGTAGAAGCAACCCGCATGATTATATATATTCAAGCCTGAAGATGAGCGTATTGCTCGAAACGTTGCATTAAAGAAGACTTTTCATGGCATTTACATTTCTCCTTGTCATTGGATTTCTCTAAATATTAAATTGAAGCTCTGTAGAAGCAACCCGCATGATTATATATATTCAAGCCTGAAGATGAGCGTATGCTCGAAACGTTGCATTAAAGAAGACTTTTCATGGCATTTACATTTCTCCTTGTCATTGGATTTCTCCTAAATATTAAATTGAAGCTCTGTAGAAGCAACCCGCATGATTATATATATTCAAGCCTGAAGATGAGCGTATTGCTCGAAACGTTGCATTAAAGAAGACTTTTCATGGCATTTACATTTCTCCTTGTCATTGGATTTCTCCTAAATATTAAATTGAAGCTCTGTAGAAGCAACCCGCATGATTATATATATTCAAGCCTGAAGATGAGCGTATTGCTCGAAACGTTGCATTAAAGAAGACTTTTCATGGCATTTACATTTCTCCTTGTCATTGGATTTCTCCTAAATATTAAATTGAAGCTCTGTAGAAGCAACCCGCATGATTATATATATTCAAGCCTGAAGATGAGCGTATTGCTCGAAACGTTGCATTAAAGAAGACTTTTCATGGCATTTACATTTCTCCTTGTCATTGGATTTCTCCTAAATATTATATATATATATATATATGGAATATCATGTTCTCACCTTCTACTCAAGAGGTGGTGGGTTCGAATCCTGGTCGGGGCGATTTTTTCACATATATAATAATAATAATAAAAAAAAATTTTGTATTATACATTCTGATTTCATAATTATATAAAGAATTAAATACATATAAACTTAACTGCAAAGGACTTTTTCTGTTTACATTCTTACGTTATCTAAATAATACAGATTTTTGCTTCAACATAATAAACAAACCGAACAAGTAATATTTTAGGATTACTTTTACGACCACATTTTCAACCAAGAGGGTTTTTTTTAAAACGAACCCCCCCCCCCCCCCCCCCTCCAAAAACATCATTATTAAAATGGGTTTTACGACTATAAATGTAACAAAAATAAAAAAATTTCAACGTGAATGTAAAATTTTCAATTTTTTTTGTAATTTTTTAAGTTTTGTTCCTCTTTCCATCGTCAATAATGTAATTTTTACAAATAAAATTCGTCATTCAAACTAAAGATTTCTACACCCTTTTTTTGGCGGGGAGGGGCGGGGCGGCGGGGCCGGGGTTGTAGGGGGGGGGGGTAACTCTCAGAAGTTAAAGAGAGTTTGTTGAACTCTTGATGAAGTATCGAGAAAGAGAGGACTACATACGACGTCGCCACGTTATAATATTGTTCTCCGTTTGATCGGCGACGTTGAGCGACTCTGGGTCTGCTCATTAGTTGGATGGGTGATCATCCTCCGCGTTCAGGTGATGTAGCGACTCTTAGATAGTTCACATACCACGTAAAGCTGTAGGTCCCCTCCGTCACAGAGAGAGAGAGAGAGACTACCTGGATGTCATCGATAAAAATGTATGTTCAGAGTACGCAGGTACCAAATGTTGAACATTATTTCTGCAAATGGGTATGGGGCATGGTTCTTCAAAAAAAAAAAAAAAAAAAAAAAAACAAGTCAAGAACTTAGTTAAGTGGAAGGATCGGTATAATAATGTTAATTGTAATATCTGGCGCATGCGCAGTTTGAAAACGTTTGACTGTTATTGACATGACCTCAGTTCGATGCCAAATGAAAGTACAACTCCGACAATATTCAATCTGACCAAACCAAACCTTTTTATAGATTTTTAGTCAAGGAAGCAAAGCTATTTGCAGTAAAGGAATCTATGTAACAGCAATTACAGTATATAAGTATTCGAGGCAATTGTCATTATCGTCATTATCGTCATTATCGTTATCGTCGTTATCGTTATCGTTGTGTCTTTTATCGCCGTTGTCGTTATTGTCATCATTGTCTTTATCGTCATCGTTTTCGTTATCGTCATGGATTTTGTTATCGTCGTTGTTGTTATATATGCTCGTTATCGACGTTATCGTCATCGTTATCGTCAGTCCTATACATAACGTGGTTGTGAAGGACTTTACATCACACTATGTAGCTTTGCATGAGAACATGAAGAAAGGAGGCTATTACACCCATATCGGGGTTCGATCTATGACATACAATAGGTTAACGAAACCATTTTCGCTCCTATCTTTGTTATCTCCCAATTATTATTTTTTTAGTGCAATGGCTCTTAAAGTAATTATTCGCTCATACAATTTTATTCAATTCTATTTTTTTACCTAATATTATTATTGTTGTTGTTTTTTCCAGTAATAATTCTAAATGGTCTTGGCACAGTGCCTATAACCAATGTGAATTCAAGAAATTTTTGGAAAATGTCTATAAATTATAAATAAATTCATATTTAATTAATAATTAACACATTTCACGCGTATATTTATATTAACATCACCTATGAAGTGATACGTTATCTTTTAATCTGATAACGAAGTGAAGCGTAGAGCTTTTGAAGGGATCATGTTAAATAAAATAAATATTTATAATGAATTTATGTCCAATATTAAATTTATTGTTAATATTGTAACTGATTGCGATATTGTAAGGTTCATTTTATTAAAACACATTTCATGGAATTGTTGGGACCTATAATACCCATTCGGACGACGGGACATTCTATTGACACTCTAAAAATTAAATTAACCTAACCTGACCTAACTCATTCTAGTCTAACCTAACCTAACCTAATTTAATTTAATCTAACCCACAATAACTTGTTATTAATGTTACGTCGAGAGAATGACATTAGTCCACCAATAAGTTCCCGATAAGCGAAGTGAAGCCTATAAGGTCAAGGGTTCGATTCCCGATAGTACTGATAATAATAATAATCCAGGATTTAGGACAATGAGACACATTCGTCTGCATCAGCGATGTGCCAGTTTTTGGCTCTCGTCATGGATTATAATGAAATATTTATACAAACCACTGGTATGGGGCATGTAACCAAGTTAACCCTTTAACGCCGACCGTTGCCTTATGGCAATACGAGCTTGACAATCGATTTTGAGCCTTACGATCTGAATATTACAGGTTTTTGGGCTTGACCAGGAAAAAAATTTTAAGTAAAAATTTCATTATTCAGGCATGTAACTCTGCTAATAAATAAAAATAAACTCAATTGGCACGGTGCCATTCAATAAACTTAACCCTTTAAGCCCTGAATTTTTTGTAGGGTTAAGTTATGAATGCGTGTATTTGAAACGTTAGCAATTGGCATCTTCAGTCCTTAAAGGGTTAATCCAGTAAACGAATAAACAGAAAAGAGGAAGAAAAAAAGCAAAGAAAAGAGCAAATGAAAATAAAGAATAATGAAAACTTTCGTACTTTGCTTACACTTATAAACGTGTAAAACTTTCGTACTTTGCTTACACTTATAAACGTGTCAAACTTTCGTACTTTGCTTACACTTATAGGTGTCAAACCTTCATACTTTGCCTACACTTATAAACGTGTAAAATTTTCATACTTTGCTTACACTTATAAACGCGCCAAACTTTCATACTTTGCTTACACTTATAAACGTGTAAAACTTTCATACTTTGCTTACGCTTATAAACGTGTCAAACGTTCATACTTTGCCTACACTTATAAACGTGTCAAACTTTCATACTTTGCCTACACTTATAAACGTGTCAAACTTTCGTACTTTGCTTACACTTTCACACACAAATAATAGTAGTATAGTAAGGGTAAAGTGCAAAATAGACAAGACTTCCACTCCTCCGCCAGCCACTGCTAACATAAAGTTCTACATAATTGAGTGACAATGTTTACACTATTTCACTTAAGTTAGTAAGTTAATAAGTAATTACAGCTTCATTTAATACACCTTAATCGAACAGGACAGGAATGAACTGAATTTTGAATATATGAGGATCTTATACGGGTTATAGCGAATATAAGTATGTTCATTTATACTAACCGGCAGGGGTTTTCAACCTGGGGTTATGCGTACCCCTAGGGGTACGTCTGGGGTTTACCAGGGGGTACGCATATGTCATTATTATTATATTTGTAGAGTTATGAACATTAATATACGTAACTGAATGTCATTCTTGTATTTTCTATGAATTCATCCTTTCAGGGGGTTCGTGGGTAGCACCGACAGTGTAAAAGGAGTACGCGGTAGACGAAAGGTTGTTAACTAACGTGTTCTATGTAGGTTCCAATAGAAGGTGAAGGTGTCTATGTGTAATCTAAATTTTACCTATTAGGTTAATATGTAGTTTTGCGGCCACCATCGAATGCCACGCCCATTTCATACGTGATATCAGTCAGAATTAATTCTTATGCCTGGGTTAGGTGGAGGTAGTAAAAGATTGGTTAGGAATTTCCCACGTCATCAACTTTGGTCCAATCAGTTGTCATGGCGTGGCTTTCGACTGACAAAGATCATATAGTCGCAAAACTACATATTTACCACCTGTTAATATGCACAATGTTTATCCATGTTGAGTGAACATAAGGATAAGTGTTCTATATCATTGCACAGAAAAATCTTTGCCCTAAACTGGAACTAGAACGTAAGGATCACGCTCCCATGCCCCAACTTCTCGCAGACTTCCAATATAAGACGTATGATTAGATAAATTACATAATTTAATCGTTTAAATCAAGGGTCTTTTGTGAGATTGAATAAAATCGTCGACGTGAACCAGAACAACATCATTAAGTGACGCTGGACATTATAAAAGGTTAAAGGCTAATAATAATAAAATGACGGCTTAGTCATTGAACCTTGATTCGGCTCTTTTCTTCTTCTGTTGTGGGGGGGGGGGGCGCTTTTGCGGGGGTTCGCCCTTGGCCCCTCCTTCCTGCATAAAAGAAAATAAAAGAATAACCCATATATCATGTAGAGAGTATGACAGTTATAGACTTCTTTCTAGGAAAAGAGAGTTTCGGTGGGAAGTTCCTCCGGTAAGACATAACCTTTATAGCTGCTTTCCGGAATTAGGCGAAAGACTCTATCCACCACTAAAGAGGAGTTTTGCAAATAGGAAGAAGAACCAACAAGATTTCGCGTATTCTCATTAATACAGCAATTTCTTTTCGTTATCTTGTTGTAGATTAAAAGTAATATGTAGTAAATGTCATGACCTGCATTTCTAGCAAGAAATATATTTTTCTAGTGTTTTCCTAACCTAAACTAACCTAACCTAACCTGCATTTCTTGCTAGAAATACAGGTAAATGGCATTTACTACATATTAACCATCTAAAATTTCAAAAACAATAAAATTTTAATTGGAATTAAGTATAATTACAGTAAATTTTAAAAATATTAAAATTTAGAACGAAAAATTGGAATATAATTAAATTATATGCAATTATAACATTAAAATGTTTATAATTTATAATTTAATGGAAAGGAAGTTAATTCGAATTTATAATTAATTAATTAAATAAATTAATTAATTATTATGTTGCGATTTGAAATAAAAGTAAAAAGTTTTATAATAAACTGTTTTTGTAAAATAAAATAAAATTTAAATACTTTTAAATTAATAAATAAGAATTTGATTCTCTATTAATAATTTTATATGGATCAAAACGAGTTCTAGTTTTTTAGCTCAGTAGAACATCTTTCCGTATCTCATTCTGATTTAAGTTAACATTCTGAATTACACACACACACACACACAGGCCACCCTGTAATAATATATATTATATATATTATATATATTATAGCTGTTCATCCTTCTACACAAATAAAGAAATGGTTGGAGATAAATGGGTACCCTGGGTGGCCTAGTGGTTAAGACGCTGTGCTGCTTATGGGGCGTGGTTCGGATTCCACGTAAACTGTAGGTCTAAGGTGGAGTGAAAGCTTGACCTTCGTCAGAATGAACATTCGGGCGGAAGCTAACGAAAAGTTTTATATATATATGGTGTTCCAAAAGGGCTCACTCTAATTCTTCGTCTCTCTTACAAGATATATATATATATATATATATATATATATATATACTGTATATACAAGGTGGCCCATAAGTCCCAATCGTTTAATTAATAGAGATGGTCATATTTTGCGCTTTCAATAATTAATCAATAAATATTTCTAAACTTATTATAAACTTTTTACTTTGTTTGATTTTTGGTATTTTGCGCTTTAATTATAACCGATCGGGACCATGCCACCCTGTATATATATATATATATATGATTGGTGTGGGGGAGAATTTTCTTTTTTTAGGAATTAGAGAAAGTTATTAAAAAAATACATGTAGTGCAGTCGTACTTATCTGATAAGGTTGGTAGCGCTGATAAGGTTCACACTGATGAATGGATTATGTAAGAAAATATTACTTATACAAAGAGAGCTTTCTTCTCGGGCCTGTCCGGATTGAACCCGGACCTCTCGCACCCTAACGAGAATCATACCATACCCCTAGACCACAGGCCACGAGAATGGGAGGGACAATTCCTTAGTAAAATGATAATTAACTTATGTACATAGATAGATAGATAAATAGATAGACAGAGTGAGAGATATCAAATACGAAATACAAATATTTAAACTGTATAAGAAGTTCAGGTACTTTCCTGTTATGCCGGACCCCAGACATTTTTTGCTAGTTGCCAGACTTCAATTTTGACAGAATATTTTCGTTAAAACTAACGAAAATATCACGACTTAACCTAACCTTACTAACTAATTAGGTTAATTGAATGCCCGGTTAGGTAAACTGTACGCCCTTGATAATTGGTTAGGTTAAGTCGTGATATTTTCGTTAGTTTTAACGAAAATATCTGTGAAATTGAAGTCTGGCAACTGGCAAAAAGTCTGGGTGTCCGGATAACAGGAAAGTACCGAAGTTCATTATGTAGGCAACAAATAACAAACTTAACGATTAACTACGCGAACTAACAATTCTTAAAAACGAAAATGGAACGTAATGGTGTTTGCAGGCACGTTCTTCCCAGTTTGCAGGCAACCTTTTTCTCAGTTTTATAGGCACGTTCTTCCCAGTTTGCAGTCAACGTTTTTTTCAGTTGCAGACAACGTTCTTTCTCAGTTTGCAGACAACGTTTCTTTCTCAGTTTGCAGACAACGTTTTTCTCAGTTTGCAGGCAACGTTCTTTCCCATTTTGCAGACAACGTTCTTTCTCTTGCAGACACGTTCTTTCTCAGTTTGCAGGCAACAGTCTTCCCAGTTTGCAGCCAACGTTTTTCCCAGTTTGCAGACAACGTTTTTCTCAGTTTGCAGGCAACGTTTTTCCCAGTTTGAAAGAAACATTCTTCCCAAGGCAAAATTCAATGCATAATTGAGCGTAATCCCGTTAGTAATCTCTATAAATGGCGCTTAATATATGTTAAGTCCTTGTAATCCAAATAAGTTATTCACAATCCCGAAATCAATATAAAGCTCTCATATGAAAACAGACATACACACAATATATTAAATACTATTTATATACACTTCATAATACATAGTTTAGTGTATTGTACAGGGTGTGTATAAAGTAACTCAAGTGAAGAGACAAATCCGATTTGAATTATATTAACGCGATTGAACATGGACGAGTAATATTTATTACATGTACTTTATAACAACTCGATATTCGACAGTAAGGTTATTTATCTAGTTTAAACCAGTTCAAATTGGATTTGTCTCTTCACGTTATTTTACACACCACACACACCATACACACACACCCGGTATGTATATGCACTACACTATGCAGTGGATACTTTTTTTCTTCCAAGGACCCCTTTGTCATAGGGGTAAATTTTACGGACCCCTTTAATTTTTTATACTTAAATGAAAATTAAAAGTGAAATGTAAAGGTTTATTGGCAGACTATAGTCCATATAACAAATATTAATAATACAATGACAGTTCACATACTGAGGATAGAAATATATACAATTAATGAGAAATAATACAGTGTTGTCAAAGTTAGGTGGAGCTACAGACAAACATTTTCGTACCATGAATTCCATAGCTTAGAAGACAAACGGCAGGACTCATGGATAGCTTGGATAATCGGGTTGGTTCAATTTTTAAAATTTAAAATTTAAAATTTTAAATTTTAAAAAGGTACTTTCCTGTTATCCCGGACCCCAGACTTTTTGCCGAAAATATTACAACTTAACCTAACCAATTGTCAAGGGGACATGCAGTTGACCTAACGGGAAAGCACCGGTTTTTCTGTTATTATTATAATCTTTTAAAGTGTCATTATGGACATACAAGAAATACGGTGAGGTCAACTGTATGCCCTTCACAACTGGTTAGGTTAAGTTGTGATATTTTCGGCAAAAAGTCTGGGGTCCGGGATAACGGGAAAGTACCCTTAAAAATATTAAAATTAACATTTGATAAATAAATTTTACGGTTTAACAGTAATAAATTATAAATAATTCTTATTCATTATTAACAGTTTGTACTATTTATTTAGTAGTTAGTTACTATTTATTTACTATTATTTACTATTCATTAACATATTTTTCTAATTAAAATAAATGAGTAGTTTACATTTTTTACATCTCGTTTTTTTAATAATTGTATTAAATTACATTTTTACCTCATTTTCGTTAAAACTTTTAAGAGAAAGTTTGCGATTATGACGTAACTTTATCAATTTTTCTTTTTTTTTTTGCGTCATCGATACACAATTGTCATTTGTTTTGTTTTTCACTTCGAAACTGTTATCAAGTGACGAATATTCTCTACTGATGGCATCACAAACTGCGTTAAAACAGGGTTTCAGTAGATAAAACGATATATATATATATATACCACACAGTGGTGTAGTGCTAAATAAAGAAGTGAGGGAACGCATTTTGAAAGTGTTACTCAGATGCGGGGGGGGACAATGGCGAGCGCGGCGAGCCCATACAGCTGGGGGTCCGGGGGCACTGTAAGCCCCCCGGGAAATCTTTTGAAATCTGACCAATTTCAGGGATATTTTGAGGTCATATGCACTGGATATTAGTATATATCCAAGGTTGAAGATGCAGTATTTCCAGTGTCATTAGATATACGACATCCAGTACGATCAATAAAAATAGCTAACAACTGGAATGATTAACTAAAAAAAGTTAACAACTGGTACGCCGTGGTGACTGTTTCACCAGATCTTTATAGGCTAGCATTGCCTCAGTCGAAGCTAAAAGAAATGAAGCAGTTAATGATTCTTTCTCATATTTCTTCTAGGGGTGGGAATTACAATTTCATGACGTTAGAGATTTGTAAGTTCGGATTTATTTGAAATAGTGAGGGAACGCCGTTCCGTCTACCAAAAAAAGTAAGGGAACGCCGTTCCGTCTACCAAAAAAATAAGGGAACGCTGTTCCCACGCGTTCCCACAGCACTACACCACTGTGTATGTATGTATGTATATATATATATATTATATATATATATGGGAATGAACTCAGAATGGTCCCCTGAGTTTTTTATGATACACACAGACCGTGCATGGAACAAGGAACTCTTCTGGGATAATTAAATCCACTATAGTCCGAATAAGTAATGGTAAATGACAAATACCATAGTTTTTCTTTTTCATGATGCTAGCCCGACGTGGGCAACGGGTCACTCGCAAAGAGGTCCCATAATATAGCTTCCCTCACCAGCTATCTGCAAAGCAGACAGGATCCAGCTTTGGGACATGGATCTAGGGTTTAAAGCAGCCTAGCCCTGCTACATTTAGAACCTCAATATAAGCAAAAGACTCGCTGTCTTCACGTCAGATTGAATACATCAAAGAAAAGGGGTAACTATTATATTTTAGCCAAAAAACCAAAACTTAAACCTCAACTGGCAGAATTGAGCATCCACTTTTCAAGGCACATAACATGTCCGTTTCAAGATGGGAATGAACTCAGAATGGTCCCCTGAGTTTTTTATGATGCACACAGACAGTGCATGGGACAAGGAACTCTTCTGGGATAATTAAATCCACTATAGTCCGAATAAGTAATGTAGCAGGGCTAGGCTGCTTTAAACCCTAGATCCATGTCCCAAAGCTGGATCCTGTCTGCTTTGCAGATAGCTGGTGAGGGAAGCTATATTTATGGGACCTCTTTGCGAGTGACCCGTTGCCCACGTCGGGCTAGCATCATGAAAAAGAAAAACTATGGTATTTGTCATTTACCATTACTTATTCGGACTATAGTGGATTTAATTATCCCAGAAGAGTTCCTTGTTCCATGCACGGTCTGTGTGTATCACTATATATATATATATATATATACACAGGGCCGGCGCTAGGAAGTGCGGGGCCCAATTAGAAAATTGTTAGCGCCTAGCGGGGCCCTCTACCCGTTGTCGTTTCAAAGTTGGAGTGACAAGAAATTTCGCTAGAGCACCTCTTTCTTTTTCATTTTCAGCTGCCTTAGCCTTGGCCAGTGCTCGTTTCTGATTGCCGCTCAAATACTTTCGCCCTTTGTCTCTATCTCTGCTTGTGCTTGCCATGATGACGATGATGTAAGGGCTTTTTCAATTACTTTTCTTTTAAAAAAGCTAAACGGCGACGATAAACTGAAATTACAAAACAAAAAACAAAATCATTCACAATAAAGACTCCCTGGCACTGAAAAATAATAAAGATGTGCATGTATGCATCTAATGATTAAAGCAAAAGATTTCATGATTTTTAAAAGCCTGGGAGTAAGAAGAAAAGCGCAGGGGGCAAAAGAACAAGCTCTAGTAAATAGAAATGTAAATGCTCTCTATGATAATGAGGCAAAAACTAGTTAATTTAATATGTAGGATCTACTTACCACCACGTTTCTCTGTTACATGCAGGCTTAAGACACTTCAAGTTTGCAGTTTGGACATATAAACAATTTGGACATATTTAACAAACAACACAACTTTACATTCCAAGCTTTATTTATAATCTCATTAACAGCGCTCTTTCTGTGTGAGGGTTTGAATATCGTCCACAATTACCTTTTTTAAAAAAGCTAAACGGCGACGATAAACTGAAAGTACAAAACAAATAAACAAACGATTAGCAATAAAACATTGAAACATAGATATACGAGGACGGACTGAATAGTTTCACTGCCTTCACAGTAACAAGAAACTTCGTGCACACTGGACACTCATTAATTCATCATAGCGTCCCCCACTCGAGCGCGTGCGCGGGGTCCCCTCGGGGCGCGGGGCCAAATTTGAACAAATCGGTCTAATCGGCTTAAAACCGGCCCTGTATACACACACACCACACACAAAGGTTCGAATAATCAGCACTAATTTGAACATCGTTTAATACCAAGTAGTTACGGTTTTTCTGTACCCATACCCATTTTCGAGGTTAAAGCACAAATAAAAAGAAAAGTAATACATCAATAAACCTCGTATTGAATGATTTAAAACATCAAAACCTAAACACTTTAAAAAAAATACAGACGAGAAGCCATTATCTAAAATTTTAAAAAAATCTATGGATAAAGAATGATCATTTGAACGGGGCTTCAAATGCCATATAAATAAACTTTCTAAAATACTGAGGCCATTTTCAGTATCATTTGTGGCTAAAATGGGGAACTCTGAGTTACGGAAGGTGTGATTAGATATCTTTGTGTTCGCATATGCGAGTGGAAAAGTGGCGGTTTTCAACGTATGTGACGTCACAGCCCATATATATATATATATATATATATATATATATGAAAATTATTTCACGAAAGTAACACGTGAAAAATATTTATGATGAATAAAACCACGAAGGAAAGGAAACACAGAATGGTGCTCAAGCGCTTTCGTCTAATGACATCCTCAGGAACACTGAAGTACATAAAGAGTTACAGCCTATATATAGGTTACAGAAATATATATATATATATATATGAAAATTATTTCACGAAAGTAACACGTGAAAAATATTTATGATGAATAAAACCACGAAGGAAAGGAAACACAGAATGGTGCTCAAGCGCTTTCGTCTAATGACATCCTCAGGAACACTGAACAGTGTTCCTGAGGATGTCATTAGACGAAAGCGCTTGAGCACCATTCTGTGTTTCCTTTCCTTCGTGGTTTTATTCATCATATATATATATATATATATATATATACAATAAACGGAAAAACAAAATTAAAGGATTGTGGGAGGGGCACACAAATTTATAAGGAAAAACTATCGATTTTTAGCACAAGATTAAATGAATTGTTTCCAACCAATGTTATAGATAAAAAAAAAAAATATATATATATACACAAATTTATACTGGAAATCTGCCCGGGTTTTAGCACTCTGCCCTTTTTGTATATAAAAATTGAAAAATAAAAGTTATTAGGGTGGCATACAAGTTTACCAAAGATTTAGCGTTCTACCTTTCTTATCTAAATCTGTTCTGAAGGAATTCAAAACAACAGGATCGAGTTGAAAAAGACCTTTGCTTATGTTGAAGTTATTTGTAAGTTGAATAATGGCAGACTCAAGAATATTTCTATTAACAATGTTGCTAGAGTGAAATAAAACTGAAGCATTATTCCAATCAATACAGTGGGATAACTCTGACAAATGGACAAAAAGGGCACTGGACAACTGTCCTGTTCTAACGGAATATTGATGCTGTTTTATACATGTGTGCAAATCCTTTCCCGTCTGACCTATGTAAAAGGAATCACATTGTTTACACCCAATTTTATAGATAATGCCTGAATTATTGGTAGGGCTATTTTTACTATGATATTTTTCACAATATTGTTATATGAAAATACTACATTAATATCCAAAAGTTTAAGTACATTAGCAATGCCTAAAAAGCCCGGGAAAAATGGAAGTACTAAAATATTTTTTGACAAAGTACGAGTGTTATTATTGACACGATAGAAAGTTCGTTTTGCCTTGTTGAGACAAGATTCCATAAACGCAGATGGATAACACAGATCACTTCCAATACCGTTGATTTTTTCTAATTCGGCATCGATGTATTCCGGACTGGCGATCCTAAGGGCGCGGAGAAACATTGAAAAAAAATGGCCTTCTTAGTGGGAGTGTCATGTCCCGAGTAAAAGTGTACGTAGGACAAATTGTTTTTTTTTTTTCCGATAGATACTAAACTTAAAACCTGGGCTTTCCCTATGTACACGCACATCCAAAAATGGGATTGAATTGTCTTGTTCCACTTCTAAAGTAAACTTAATGGAGGGGACTTGATCATTTAACTGAAGGAGGAAGTTATCCAGGTCACGATTCATGGGCCAGATACACAAAATATCGTCGACGTACCGCAACCAAGGGATGCCAACGATATTTTGTGTATCTGGCCCATGAATCGTGACCTGGATAACTTCCTCCTTCAGTTAAATGATCAAGTCCCCTCCATTTAGTTTACTTTAGAAGTGGAACAAGACAATTCAATCCCATTTTGCGATGTGCGTGTACATAGGGAAAGCCCAGGTTTTAAGTTTAGTATCTATCGGAAAAAACAAACAATTTGTCCTACGTACACTTTTACTCGGGACATGACACCCCCACTAAGAAGACCATTTTTCTTCAATGTTTCTCCGCGCCCTTAGGATCACCAGTCCGGAATACATCGATGCCGAATTAGAAAAAACACTAGGCAACAAATTTCAACTTTTTTTTTGTTACAGACACGTGAACTACTGATTCCTACTAAAGCGGTGATGCTGATTTCAGATCTGATATCAAAATTTCTCTATCACGTCCAGATTTTGTGTAACCGAAAACCCCTTTTTCATTTTTTTTTTTCTCACCCGCTTCTATTACGAAAGCCGTCTAAGCTACTTTTCCGTGCCACGTTTTATGTTAAGCATACTTAAATAATTAGTGAACAGGGATGTCTTTCCTCCTTTATTCTGGCTTAAGACAGACAGCGGAATTCCGCTGGCGGAGTTACCACCCCTGCGCCCAACCATCCACCCAAAGCGCGTTAGTATTTTGTTGTTACTACTGAAAGGCAAATTCCTGTTCTTAAGTGAAACTTTGGTGTGTCCTCTTCCTTTGTCGCTTGTAGGATGACGAGCTCTCCTTCTGCAGGAACCAACAATAATCTCCCATCATATTTGGGTTGAAATTACCTTGGTATCTGTTTTCCATAACTGAGATCTGTTGGTGGAAGCGCTCACCATGCTCGTCACTTACAGCCCCAAGGTTGGCCGGGAAGAAGTCAAGATGAGAATGTAAAAATGAATTTTCAAAGACATTCTGCATCCCATTATTTCATAAGATTTAAGCATGTTTTCTACGAGTTTACGGTGGTTTTCAGCTTTGTGGTTTCCAAGAAAATTTTTGACAACTTCAACGAAAGATGTCCATGCTCCTAGTTCATTCTCATTTAGGTTAGATGGAAACGATGAGTCGTGGATGACACTGCGGATCTGTGGTCCAGTGAAAACTCCAGCTTCTAGCTTAGCATCTGTCAATATTCCTTTGAATTTATCCTTTAAATATTGGAAACCACTACCTTGATGATCCATACCCTTCACGAAATTTTCATAAGGCCAAGTTTAATGTGAAGTGGTGGAAGATGTACTTTCTGAGGGTCAATAAGTGCTGGGTGTTTCACATTGTATTTACCAACAACATGTTCAGTTCTAGATGGCCAATCATGTTTTTTGTAGTGGTTCTTGTCATCTCTGCTGTTCCATAGACACAAAAAGCACATATGCTTTGTGTAGCCCAACTGTAACCCAAGAAGTAATGATACAACTTTAAGGTCGCCAAATATTCCATGTGTGGTCCTTATATTTGATGAGTCTTAGCAGCAGTTTCATCGATTCATAAGTCTCATTAAGGCCAGTGGCATGTGCTACAGGTATTGAAGGTTTTTCATTGCCGTTGTGCAGTAATACAGCTTTAAGGCTAGCTTTACTAGAGTCAATGAACAGTCTCCATTCTTTTGGATCATAGCGACAGCCAATCCCTTGCATCAGACCACTGATATCGTGGCAGAAACAAACGTTTTCTTCCTGTAAGTAAAATGATGAAAACTGCAAATGGCGATGGCGGAAATGGGAAACTTTGGTGTTTGGTTGGAGAAGATTAAATTCTTGAAGTCTTGAACCAAGCAACTCTGCCTTTTCTTTTGGTAATTCCAAATCGCGCACTAAGTCATTTAACTCCGCTTGACTTAACAAATGTGGGGAAATATTTGCATCTGGAACATATATGCCATCTTTCCCTGTTTCTATATCACTAGCAGAATCTTCAGATGAACTGCTCTCTGTTATCGTTGCTGGTGGAACTGGTGGTGGATTTGTTTCATCATGTGGTACTGGTTTCATTGCTGATTCGCAGTTTGGGTACGTGATCTTTGATTTGTTTTTCTTTGTGAAACCAGCAATCTTTGTCAAACAAAAATAACAATCATTGAAGTGATTTTTCGGCTCACGCCAAACCATGGGGACTGAGAACGGCATAGCTTTTTTTACCATTCATCCAAGCTATTAACATTGCATTGAACTGTGCACAGCAAATATGTGGTGCCCAGTCCCTCTGTTGGTCTCCTAACTTACAGTCAAAATAACACTTGTAGGCAAGTTTAATCTTTGTTGTTATGTTTCTACGTTGTGGCTTAGGTGTATATTGTCCACAGACAAAGCAGAAGTTGTCTGGGTGATTTAACAAGCACGTCTATTTGATGCCATTTTGAATTACCATACAATATCTGAAAAAACGTAGAAAGTAATTATTACGATGTGCAAAATAAAAAGAAGTACACACCGTAGTACAAAACAAATGCTATAAAAACACACAAGTCACCACAACCTGTCACTTGCTCATCAGCAGAGAGCTTCAACAACCGTTCTGCTTGACTGTCACGTAGCGACTGACCGTTGGGCCGTTGCCCGTTACTATGCTCTTGACTCAGTGTTGCCAACTCGGGATAAATTTTATTTATCAAAATTGTTCGAATTTGTATATAGTTGGCAAAAAAAATTGCTTTAACCTTGAAAAGCAAGTTTCATATTACTGGCATTAAGCCGATTAAAACCAAAATCTGGACGTGGTAGAAAATTTTACTAAAAGTGATTTGCATTCTACACAAAATCTAGACGTGATAGAAAAAATCTAATTATAGATTTGAAATCAGCATACCGAAATTAGCTAGGAGCACCTATTTGGTCTTCTGTAACAAAATCTTTGTTGCCTAGTGAAATCAACGGTATTGGAAGTGATCTGTGTTAGCCATCTGCGTTTATGGAATCTTGTCTCAACAAGGCAAAACGAACTTTCTATCGTTTCAATAATAACACTCGTACTTTGTCAAAAAATATTTTAGTACTTCCATTTTTCCCGGGCTTTTTAGGCATTGCTAATGTACTTAAACTTTTGGATATTAATGTAGTATTTTCATATAACAATATTGTGAAAAATATCATAGTAAAAAGTAGCCCTACCAATAATTCAGGCATTATCTATAAAATTGGTTGTAAACAATGTGATTCCTTTACATAGGTCAGACGGGAAAGGATTTGCACATACGTATAAAACAGCATCAATATTCCGTTAGAACAGGATAGTTGTACAGTGCCCTTTTTGTCCATTTGTCAGAGTTATCCCACTGTATTGATTGGAATAATGCTTCAGTTTTATTTCACTCTAGCAACATTGTTAATAGAAATATTCTTGAGTCTGCCATTATCCAACTTACAAATAACTTCAACATAAGCAAAGGTCTTTTTCAACTCGATCCTGTTGTTTTGAATTCCTTCAGAACAGATTTAGATAAGAAAGGTAGAACGCTAAATCTTTGGAAAACTTGTATGCCACCCTAATAACTTTTATTTTTCAATTTTTATATACAAAAAGGGCAGAGTGCTAAAATCCCGGGCAGATTTCCAGTATAAATTTGTATATATATATTTTTTTTATCTATAACATTGGTTGGAAACAATTCATTTAATCTTGTGCTAAAATCGATAGTTTTTCCTTATAAATTTGTGTGCCCCTCCCACAATCCTTTAATTTTGTTTCTCCGTTTATTGTATATATACAGGGCGTCCCAAAAAATGTATACACACTTTAACAGCTGATAGCTCAATTGATGTTTCTTTCTTTCCAAGTTAAACCCATTAGAATTAATAATGGCAGTCAGACTAAGCTTCGAACAAAGGAAATTCATTCTAAAATGGTACTGGAAGTGTGAAAACGCAGTTGAAGTGCAAAGACAGTTTAGGAGGGAGTTTCAAACAGATCCACTAACGCGACTTACCATCACTCGAATTAGAGATAAGTTTGAAGCCGATGGAACTGTTCAGAATGTCCAAAAGAAGCGTTCCGGAAGACCACGGACATCGACAAGCCCCACAAAGCAAGAAAGAGTACTGGAAACGTATCACCAAAGTCCAAGAAAATCTGTGCGGCAAGCGAGTCGTGAGGTAGGAATTTCAGAATCGTCTGTCCAACGCATTTTGAAGCGCTGTCAATGGAAAAGTTACATTCCAAGATTAGTCCATGCTATTAATGAAGATGATCCGGACCGAAGAGTGGAGTATTGCGAGTGGTACTTGGCACGATGTGGATGTGGATTGGACGAAGGGGTTTCGTAGAATACCCTCCGCGTTCACCAGACCTCACACCACTAGACTTTTTTTTATGGGGATACTTAAAAGACAAAGTCTACGCTATAAAACCTGCAACAGTCGCTGAATTGAGAGCAGCCATTGAACGAGAATGCACACAAATACCAAACGAAATGTTTCGTGATGTTTGCGATTCCATTGCTTCGCGTTATCAGCAGTGCCTGGACCAGAACGGACGTCAGTTTGAAAACAGGCGTTGACAAAACAATTAAATAATGTCTGTAGATTCTATTACATTTTGAAAATGAAATGTATTTTAATAAACACTGCCTTTATAAGTATTTAAAGTGTGTATACATTTTTTGAGACGCCCTGTATATATATATATATATATTTTTTTTTTTTCTGTAACCTATATATAGGCTGTAACTCTTTATGTACTTCAGTGTTCCTGAGGATGTCATTAGACGAAAGCGCTTGAGCACCATTCTGTGTTTCCTTTCCTTCGTGGTTTTATTCATCACATATATATATATATATATATATATATATATATATATTATGTGAACGCTCAGAATCAGGAATTTTGTCCTTAACCCTAAACAGGCTACCAATTGTATTATTCAAAGAGCAAATGCACCTATTGAATAACCTTTATTAATAATAAAATAAGTACAGTGCTCTTACAATTCACAATGACATAAATAATTGTGAAGCTCGACTATTTATTGTATTTAATTTGGCCCTTAAGCTTTAGGTTTTACTAGTCTCTTAAATTCGAAATTGAGGGTATTTCCATTTCAATAGGTTGGTTAATTTGCGTTTCTATTCAACGCTGATATGGCCAACAAAAGGCAATTTGAAATATAGCATTTGTTTAGGTACCGTTTTCAAAGACATGCCATTATTCAATATTTAGTGTGGCCTTATCGAGCACGGCTGATGGCTTCACATCTCGCTGGCATCGACCAGGGCCTGTAGCTTTCCTGTAGGAATTATTTGCTATTTTGATGATGGACAATACGCCAAAAGTCTTGTAAAATTTAGTTACTTTAGTTTCTAGACATCATATTTTAGTTGTTTCTACAATTGCTCAGTGGAGTTTAGATTAGGATTCTGTGGTGAAAACTTCAGCTCTTGGACCCTCCTATGTCTTCAATGGTCTTTGACTTTCTGCAAGATGAATTTCCTTCCCATTAAAGTCATTCCATTCGGCAGTGCATGCTGAACAAAAATTCTGTGGTCATGTGTCCTCTTCATATTCCCATCGACTTTTACGAGATCACTCACTCCAGCTGAACTGAACCAACCTCACACCATAGTAAAACCACTACCACCACCACCACCACCACCACCACCACCACAGTCTTACTCATAGCTACATTTCGAAACTTTTTTCTGTTACGTAGTCTCATTTCCCCCCAAAAAATCAGCTTTCGTATCATGACTCGACAAAACATTCTTCCACTGATCAGCCTAGTTTTGATGTTTCTTTGCAAACTTGAGTCTTATTATTTTTTTTACTTAAGAATCCTTTCCTTGCAGGCCACGTTCTTCAAGACTCCTGAGAACGATTTGTTAAGGAGAATCTTCCCAAACTGTCATTTTCCTGCACCATGCTGTTAGGCTGTTTGAACTCCTCCTTGGATCCTTTTGCAATTTATCTTCGGCTGTTCTCCTGTATATGAAGAGTGAGTATTTGGGCTCTTAATTCACACATTTACCTTCTGTCCTCTTCCTTGTACAGAAGATTATACGCGATATTCCTTGAATGAAAAAACAAAAACTCGTGTGTATATATATACTGTATATATATATATATATATATACACACACAAGCGTCGTTCTTTACGTTAATTATACTGCGTGTTCTTTGCAGTTGAAAATGTATATATGTGCGGCATGCGAGGGGTGCCCCCCTCGGGGCATTGGTTTCTGCGCGTATGTAGGAGAATTACGACTTCTAATCGAGTGAGGCCCATGGTGTAATGGTTATCATATCTGACCGGCAATCGGAAGATCCCGGGTTCGATTCCCGGGTGGTTACCTCATTTTTTTCATTTGTTCGTTCTCCCTCCTCATCTTGCGCGGAATGTCTTCTATACAAGCGTCGTTCTTTACGTTAATTATACTGCGTGTTCTTTGCAGTTGAAAAATGTATTGTATATATATATATATATATATATATATATATATATATATATATAAGCACAATTGATTTATGAGGATCATAAATCAATTGTTCCTTTATTTCTCACCACATCTGGCTTCGTATAAGTATTAAAACAAGAATAATATAAATTCTATGTAAAAAATGTGAGGATTCTATCAAACTTCCCCAACTGCTGAAAGCATAGACAGCACAAAATGACGCTTGACTACACTTCTCAGAACTTCAAAACTTCACAAACTTTATTCAGAAAAAGGATACAAATTACATCAAGTTCTGTAATATTTTCCCGTACGATTTAAATATCAGATATGACGTTACTATATTTACAGTATTCTAATCTGGATATGCCGTTGAAAGCATGGAAGCTTTTTAGCCAAAATTAATAGAATTAATTTTGTTTATGGTATGAGGGAAGTAAAATGGCAAGTAATAATAATAATAATAATAATAATAATATTAATAATAATAATAATAATAATAATATTAATAATAATAATATTAATAATAATAAAAGAGTATTAATGAAGATATAAATGATTTTGTGGGGCACAAAAAGTTGCTTGATTGTTACGTTTTAAGTCCTTCGTCCAACTGTGAGGGCAATGAGACTGGGGTAAAAGGGGTTTTCGCTCGAAAGATGAGTACAATATATTGAACAAAGAGAAACCCGCAAGAAACTTGGGCCTTCGTTAGACGATGCTTTGAAACTGCAAGTAAACTATCTTATATTCGGTTGGTTGGTTTCATCTTTCAGCGATACATGGAAATGAGACTAGACACTGAACATGTGATTGGTAGTGTATATATATATATATATATATATATATACACACTAGCGATCACGTGTCTCAGTTTGTGCGTGGTGAAACTGAATATTCTATATTTTCATATATATATATATATATCGTAAAGAACGACGCTTGTATAGGAGATATTCCGCGCAAGACGAGAGAGAGAGAACGAAACAAATGAAAAAATGAGGTAACCACCTGGGAATCGAACCCGGGATCTTCCGATTGCCGGTCAGACGCGATACCATTACACCATGGACCTCACTCTTCCAAATACCGTAATTCTTCTACATACTCGCAGAAACCAATGCCCCAAGGGGGCACCTACCGCATGCCGTAACATTATATACATTCAACTGCAAAGAACACGCAGTATAAATAACGTAAAGAACGACGCTTGTATAGGAGATATTCCGCGCAAGACGAGAGAGAGAGAACGAAACAAATGAAAAAATGAGGTAACTACCTGGGAATCGAACCCGGGATCTTCCGATTGCCGGTCAGACGCGATACCATTACACCATGGACCTCACTCTTCCAAATGCCGTAATTCTTCTACATACTCGCAGAAACCAATGCCCCAAGGGGGCACCTCCCGCATGCCGTAACATTATATACATTCAACTGCAAAGAACACGCAGTATAAATAACGTAAAGAATGACGCTTGTATAGGAGATATTCCGCGCAAGACGAGAGAGAGAGAACGAAACAAATGAAAAAATGAGGTAACCACCTGGGAATCGAACCCGGGATCTTCCGATTGCCGGTCAGACGCGATACCATTACACCATGGCCCTCACTCTTCCAAATGCCGTAATTCTTCTACATACTCGTCCATGGTGTAATGGTATCGCGTCTGACCGGCAATCGGAAGATCCCGGGTTCGATTCCCAGGTGGTTACCTCATTTTTTCATTTGTTTCGTTCTCTCTCTCTCGTCTTGCGCGGAATATCTCCTATACAAGCGTCGTTCTTTACGTTATTTATACTGCGTGTTCTTTGCAGTTGAATGTATAATGTTACGGCATGCGGGAGGTGCCCCCTTGGGGCATTGGTTTCTGCGAGTATGTAGAAGAATTACGGCATTTGGAAGAGTGAGGTCCATGGTGTAATGGTATCGCGTCTGACCGGCAATCGGAAGATCCCGGGTTCGATTCCCAGGTGGTTACCTCATTTTTTCATTTGTTTCGTTCTCTCGCTCTCGTCTTGCGCGGAATATCTCCTATACAAGCGTCGTTCTTTACGTTATTTATACTGCGTGTTCTTTGCAGTTGAATGTATATAATGTTACGGCATGCGGGAGGTGCCCCCTTGGGGCATTGGTTTCTGCGAGTATGTAGAAGAATTACGGCATTTGGAAGAGTGAGGTCCATGGTGTAATGGTATCGCGTCTGACCGGCAATCGGAAGATCCCGGGTTCGATTCCCAGGTGGTTACCTCATTTTTTCATTTGTTTCGTTCTCTCTCTCTCGTCTTGCGCGGAATATCTCCTATACAAGCGTCGTTCTTTACGTTATTTATACTGCGTGTTCTTTGCAGTTGAATGTATATAATGTTACGGCATGCGGGAGGTGCCCCCTGGGGCATTGGTTTCTGCGAGTATGTAGAAGAATTACGGCATTTGGAAGAGTGAGGTCCATGGTGTAATGGTATCGCGTCTGACCGGCAATCGGAAGATCCCGGGTTCGATTCCCAGGTGGTTACCTCATTTTTTCATTTGTTTCGTTCTCTCTCTCTCGTCTTGCGCGGAATATCTCCTATACAAGCGTCGTTCTTTACGTTATTTATACTGCGTGTTCTTTGCAGTTGAATGTATATAATGTTACGGCATGGGGGAGGTGCCCCCTTGGGGCATTGGTTTCTGCGAGTATGTAGAAGAATTACGGCATTTGGAAGAGTGAGGTCCATGGTGTAATGGTATCGCGTCTGACCGGCAATCGGAAGATCCCGGGTTCGATTCCCAGGTGGTTACCTCATTTTTTCATTTGTTTCGTTCTCTCTCTCTCGTCTTGCGCGGAATATCTCCTATACAAGCGTCGTTCTTTACGTTATTTATACTGCGTGTTCTTTGCAGTTGAATGTATATATGTGTGTATATATATATATATATATATATATATATATATATATATATGTTACAGTCAAAGTGTGTAAACAGCCATTTCGCGTAATGGCTGAAACTTTTAGTCATTTTGCAAAATGACTGGAAACTTGGTCATTTCGCGAAACTACTAAAATCTTTAGGCATTACGCGAAATGGCTGAAATTCCACCTTGGTCATTTCGTACGAGATCATTTGCCCGGTTAGGTCAACTGAACTGTATGCCCGGTTAGGTTAAGTTGTGTTATTTTCGTTAGTTTTAACGAAAATAACACGACTTAACTTAACCAATTGTCAAGGATATACAGTTGACCTAACCGGGCCTTCAATGGCGGACATCGGAATAACATTGAAGGCCCTGTTAGTATTTGAAAACCTCTATATTGAAAATTGAAATGTGTTCAAATGTGTATTTGAAGAGTGTTTCTCACTTATTTGAACAGACCTGTCGATGTGTGTATGTTTTAGCAGATTTAGTTAGTTAAATAAAGGTTTCCAATTTTATTGTGATGTTTGTTATTTCTATGAATTGATGACAAAAATCATTTTAGCCATTTCACGAAATGACCAAGGTGGGATTTCAGCCATTTCGTGTAATGGCTGAAGATTTTAGTCATTTCGTGAAATGACCAAGTGAAACAGTCATTTCGCGAAATGACTAAAAGTTTCAGCCATTACGCGAAATGGTTAGTTACACACTTTGACTGTAACATATATATATATATATATATACGGTATATATGTAAGACATTAGACAGCTGGAAGGGATCCAGAGAAGCTTCACAGCCAAGATCAAGGGGTGCAAAGAACTAAATTACTGGAAAGGTTACGCGAACTAGACCTATATTCATTGGAAAGGAGAAGAGAGAGATACACACCATTATTTACACTTGGAAAATAATGGAGAAACTAGTCCCTAATCTTACTCTAAACCCTATAACTCCCCAAACAAAAGTGGAAAGTAGAAACGGTAGATTGTGTCGTATTCCCAATTGAAGGCGAGACAGGGAACATCCTTAACCTGAAAGAAAATAGTTTTGTGGTGAGAGGACCAAAACTGTTTAATCACCTGCCCAAAGACCTAAGAAACACGAAGGGAGTTGCAGTGGAAATCTTCAAAAGAAGATTAGACGCCTGGCTCAGAACAATCCCCGATGAGCCGGGCGTACCTGGCTATGTGAGGTGGAGAGCACAAGAAACCAACTCGCTACTTCACCAGGCCAACTCGAAAGGAGGGGCGACAAGCTTGACCTTCGCGAAATGAGGAATCATCACGCGGAACCTTTGTAAGGTTAGGTATATATATATATAAAAAACCTTGGTTGACCTTCCGCTCGAATTGTTCATTCTGACGGAGGTCAAAGGTCTTGTCACTATACCTTAGAGGCTTAGACCTACAGTTTAACGTGGAATCCGAACCACGTCCCACCAGCAGCCCAGCGTCTTAACCACTAGGCTACCCAGGTACCCATTTATCTACCAACCAATTTTTTTTATTGTGTGGAAGGATGAACAGCTGGGTTTGCTGCTCGCCGGCTGCCGTCACCGGGTCTCGATCCCGGGGCCGATGGATTCGTAGTCAGCGACGTTAACCACTACACCACCTAGCCGCATATATATATATATATATATATATATTATATATATACACACACACACGAGTATTTCTAGACCCGATTCTTCGTCGTATTGAATTTATATTTTATGTTTTTGCAGTTCACATTCACGTATTTTCATCGCATGTAATGAGCACCGTGCGTGACACTTTCAAATGCGATCGTCCTACCGGATTAACAAACCCACAAGGATAATTATGAACACGTCACTGAAAGAAATATTTATATATGAATAAGAATGAATTTTTTAAAAATATGAATATTGGTAAATTAACATGTTCATATCTACGATATATTCATCTTTTGTGGCGTGTTACGCTCTTTTTTGTCTTTCATTGTAGTTACCAGACTAAATCGTGATACGATAATTATTAGCCACGTACGATAAATTTTGTACAGATGGTACGATAAGTGGCTTACGCGAAGGAGATTTTAACACTTTATGGACTGCAGAACCGTATTTTTGTCGGGAAGGAAGTGTTCCCTTTAATATATATATATATATATATATATATATATATATATTATAGTGGTGGACCGGATGTCAGTTTTCATCTGGATGCGGATCTTTAATTTAATATCCGCGGATGCGGATGCGGATATTTAGTTAATCTATCAGTATAATATAGAATTATGAATATATGACATAATTTTTCAAATTTCGTGATATTACTATTATGGCAGGCAATGCATAAGAATTAAAATTAATATTAATGTTTTCATTATGATAAAAATAATAACTTTCTCAAGAGTTTCAGCCACAGGAAATTGAATGAAACAAGTTTCATTCAATTTTCTGTGTTACCACCTATTTAGATTTTGAGGTTTATATATTTGTTTGTTCATTAATAATTAATACTTTACGTGAAATGTGCATGACTGAGCCTTATAAGCTACTTTATAAGCTAATTTAATTATAAATTGCATAATTTATTAGAGGTAATATCCGCATAACATCCGCAGTCAGAAGTGCGGATGCGGATGTTAAAAATGATGGGATATCCGGTCCACCACTAATATATATATTTGGTTGGTAAATAAATGGGCACTATAAAAAAAAACAAATTAGGTGGAGGCTGCAAAAGGGTAGGACACAAGTCGATCCTGAACATTTGTTCCAAACGCAGTCTCCCCCCCCCCCCAAATATATATATATATATATATATATATACACACATTTTCAACTGCAAAGAACACGCAGTATAATTAACGTAAAGAACGACGCTTATATATATATATATATTATATATATATATATATATATATATATATGTATATATATATATTATATATATATATATTATATATATATATATATATAATTTATATATATATATATATATATATATATATATATATATATATATATATATATATATATATATATATATATATACATATACACAAACTCAGAATGGTCCCCTGAGAAACTTATATGTTAAACACAGACCGTGCATGGAACAAGGAACTCTTCTGGGAAAATTAAATCCACTATAGTCCGAATAAGTAATGGTAAATGACAAATACCATAGTTTTTCTTTTTCATGATGCTAGCCCGACGTGGGCAACGGGTCTCTCGCAAAGAGATCCCATAAATATAGCTTCCCTCACCAGCTATCTGCAAAGCAGACAGGATCCAGCTTTGGGACATGGATCTAGGGTTTAAAGCAAGCCTAGTCCGACTACATTCAGAACCTCTATATAAGTAAAAGACTCGTTGCATTCACGTCGGATTGAATAAATCAAAGAAAAAGGGGGTAACTATTGTATTTTTAGCCAAAAAAAACAAAACTTAAACCTCAACCGGGACATTGAGCGTCCACTTTTCAAGGCACGTAACACGTCCGTTTAATATTCTTTGATTTATTCAATCCGACGTGAATGCAACGAGTCTTTTACTTATATAGAGGTTCTGAATGTAGTCGGACTAGGCTTGCTTTAAACCCTAGATCCATGTCCCAAAGCTGGATCCTGTCTGCTTTGCAGATAGCTGGTGAGGGAAGCTATATTTATGGGATCTCTTTGCGAGAGACCCGTTGCCCACGTCGGGCTAGCATCATGAAAAAGAAAAACTATGGTATTTGTCATTTACCATTACTTATTCGGACTATAGTGGATTTAATTTTCCCAGAAGAGTTCCTTGTTCCATGCACGGTCTGTGTTTAACATATATATATATATATATATATAAAATTATATATAGTATATTAGGGTGGCTGTATAAACGTAAGCTTCAAAAAGTTCGGAACCCATAATATTGTTCTTATTCCCTAAAAACCTCAGAATACCAATTTGTATACAAATCGGAAATGTTTTAGAGGTGCCGCAAGAGTCCAGAAGATTTTAGCTTCCAGTCTTTTTTGAGTTCAGCTCCAGGTCCCCCTCACCCATAAGGGTGAGTATTATCCTCTCAATGTGTTCCTCATTTCTCGCTACAGAGGCGTTAAAGTCCTTTATCAATGCTACTTCCCCTTCTGCTATATCATTGACAACCTTCTTGCTTTTAAGAATCTTGGAAGCGTTTTGATAATCTGGAATCTGTTTCCATTGAACTGGATCTACAGAAGTTAGAAAGCCATCTTCCAACCCTGAAATTGAGAACAGTTGTCGAGAGTTTGCTGTGACAAATGATGACAGATCTTTTCCTTCAGCAATCGTTGGACAAATTTTATTTGGAGGGCATTTATCTCCTTCATTTTTTAGAGCTGCGACCATCAATCTCTTCATTTCTAAAGATACACGATCATCAAAGAAAGAGAGACCAATAACACAAATGATTACCGAATGCCTTGCCTGAAAATTTGGAGACGACAGTGTCTGGGTAAGTTTTTAATTGTTGAAGGAGTTCAAGGTCATTTGCAGGAGCTAAAGTTGCTTGGGGGCATTGAAGCCATACTTTTATATAAATCTTTGTAGTGAATAAACTGAATCTTCTTAAAGATAATATTTCTCTTGATGTTAGACGAACCTGTGAACGCAGGAGATAAATCTTTATAGAATAATTTACGTTTGCTAGCCAAAGTGCACGATGTAGAGCACCTGGTTGCATCAGTCTTCTTTCTCGTGGGGGTACTTCTCCCAGAAAGAACAATGTTAATTCTAAGGTTTCTCGGTAATCATCGCTTGGTTGATGTTCTTCTAGGTTAGTTTTATAGAATTCAATTATTTCCTTCCATTCACATATGTCTAAAGTCACTTCTTTATTACCAATCACTGGTTCAAGCTTACTCCTATCAATGTTACTCCATTCTAGCTGTAATCGCTTAAATAAAGCAATATCAGGTCCTGATGAGAGACCAAAAAGGACGCCAAATACATTTCCAACTATAATCTCATGGATATGATGACGACAAGGCTAGGTGCAGAAGATTTTTGTCCAACATTTGTTCAATCAGGATGCAGGCACCTCCTCTCTTTCCTGTATTACTTGCCGTGGTATCAAACGACATAGCTTTGATCTGGTTGGTTAAATTCCATTCTTTTACAGTTTCAACAACAGCCTTTGCATTTGCTTTTGCACTTTCGGCGGTAAGTTTAGGGACTGCAAGAAGCTTGCCGATATCTTTACCAGTCACTACCACAGGCAAACGACCGACAGACTTTTTTCCTGTGATATCAGGTAGTATTTTCCCATCCCAGTGAACTACTAGGGAGGTTTCTGGAGCAAAGTGTTCAATGATATTAGATGAAGTTTCTTTTCTAATTTTCATCCTTTTAGTGCGAATAGAATCTTTACTGATCGATAGTGATTCTACATCATATCCTAAACTTTTTACCGTAACAGCAACGATATGAACTGCTGCTCGGTTGCTGGTCTTTGTACGGTCTAGAGCTTGCGCTAATTCGGGAGTCACTATGTTTTGAGGTCTTGCTTTCTTCAATTGTGGTTGGGTGTCACCCTGAGAAAAACTTTTTAATTTTTGAGATGTACTATTTTCCGAATGGATCAACTCATTATCATTACTGGTACTTGAATCTAATGTTGAAACTTTGCTTAGTTGTTTTCTTTTTCATGTTTTCTCTTGCGGTTAATAAAATTTTGCTCTCTAATTATCTTATTTCTTTCCTTGATTGTTGTCACTTTATCAATGCCAGCTACGTGACCTTTCCTTCCACTGCGCTGAGCAATAAGAAATTTCTTATCTTCTTTTATTTTCATCATAGACAGAGCATTCTCGGGTGCAATGTAAAGTAGTTCATTGAGTCGTGATGTGAAGTGAGTTTCATTGGAAATTTGCTTTTGAGATCGACGGGACTTACTTTTTTGTAATGCTTTCCATTCAGAATGAAGTTTGAGCAACCGCTTAATAAGATCATATTCATGCGCAGTTGGAATACTGGCTTTCTTCCAGAAACCCATAATACTGATCAAAGTGTTCTTAGCACTATCTTTCAAAGGGAGCTTCATCTCTGAATGATGGTAAAAAAATGTGCCAGAACTTGCTACTGAGAAGGGAGTTTATCGCCCATATTTTTGGTAAAGTTGGACAACAAGCCATATATCTGTTTTAGAACGAGTAGTATAACTAGTACTAGCCATGATTGCAAAAAAATTGAAAATTTTAGGGCGTGAAACTCCTAACCGTGAAATAAATGGAGCACGAATTACTACTACATACGCACTTCCTCAGCATGTAGTTAACTGAGGATTTGAGTTGTAGCTTGCTCCTTGCCAGTTTTTCAGATGCCAAAAGTTACAAGAAGTAGTTACATATACTAATATTATATCATAAATACAACTATATATCTGAAAACATGAATATTTCATATAAACATTTCCATAATAATTTCTGCAAATTTTGCAAAGAAATAAATGGGGTAGTTTACTATTGATTAAAAGTACATTACTCTACATTTTTATACTGCCGTGCGCCACCCCTAAATATGATTTGATTGCTTTAAAAAATGTCATGCTAAGTTTTATCATGATGAAGAACAAAATTCGACCTTCCGAACTCTAAAGTTAAAAAAATAATTTTTGTCCCTATATGCTGATAGCCACCCTAATATAACTTATATATATATATATATATATATATATATATATATATATATATTTTTTTTTTTAATTGGGGTTGTTCAACCTCCTTCGAACATCTAAGGTCATATGACGGAGGGAACCTACAGCTTTAGGTGGGATCCGGACCACGGGTCGCTACATAATCTGGCCGCAGAGGATGGTCTCCCATCCAACTACTACCCAGACCCAATTTCGCTTAACTTTGCTGATCTCCGGGAAGCGGTGTTACGACATTGGCCACGACGTAGCCCGTATATATATATATATATATATATATATGTGTGTGTGTGTGTGTGTGTGTGTGTGTGTGTTTCTGTCTGTGTGTATCTGTGTGCGTCTGTGTGGACCTTTAAGTTCAACAAAAGCTGACTTCATTTTGCAGGTTGCAAACCAAGGTAAGTTCAACCTCCCTTTAAGCCTTATTGACATAGAAAAGTTTGTGACACAATGAACCACAACATGGAAATGGATTGACTTGATAATTGCCACCTTTGGAAATCTCACTTTCAGATTTCTCATTCATGGACGAAGACTGAAATTGGGAATGACTGAGATTGGGAAGAGATCCGTTTGCATTTCAAAGACATTTTGTTACCCTTTTTAAACGTCGCCAAAGATTAAAGGTATCAAATTGGATTTTTCAATAAAGATCTTGAATAATAACCATCTATTAAAGGATATGCGTATGTAAATAAGAGAAATACAGTCTTTTACTTTAAAGGCAATGTAAACAATGATACATTAGCAAATAAAGCTAATGAATTAAACATTTTTAGATTTCGTTTGGAGTTACTGATACATATTGGAACAAAAAGACAGTAAAATATATAAAGAGAGAGAGAGAGAGAGAGAGAGTTACAAGGCGTTACAAGGATAAGAGGAAGCATCAAAGACCTTTTAATCCACTCGGGGAAGTTCTTCTTATTAAACTAGGGTATTTTTAAAAATTATTTTAGCAGTAGTAGAAAACTGTGTAGTGAATACTCTTATTTTAGTTTCAAGATAAATGTTAATTTTACCGTCTTGAATTTCGGAATAGTTATAAATTCATTTTAAATTAGTTACCCATCATAATTCAATTGTGAACCACATTAATACTAATTTTATGTATATTGTATTATTTTATTGTATGTAATCATAATTAATTATATATCACAATTGTCAGTTAATTATTTATATTCAAATAATTATTTTAATCTAATACCATGTCCATTTTACAAATAAAGAATAGAAATCCAAGGGTTATATTTCCCACCTTTGGTACTGTCGCAGTTTCGCCTAACGGACTCAATACGGCTAGTGAGATAATCACTGGTTGGCACTTAACCAGCGGCAGTGCTTATGGCTACATCATCCAGGTTAACCTATACCGGATAGATGCGCTACGGTCCCAAGCCGTAGCTTGCCTAGGCCGACGACGACGACGTAAACCAACAATTGGTGACCCCGGAGCTGGATTACCCCTTTTACCCGAACGACTAGGATTAGACTGTAACGTCGTTCGTGCCCATCACCCCCTTCACCCGAACGACTAGGACTAGACTGTAATGTCGTTCGTGCCCATCACCCCCTTCACCCGAGCGACTAGGACCAGACTGTAACGTCGTTCGTGCCCATCACCCCCTTCACCCGAGCGACTAGGATCAGACTGTAATGTCGCTCGTGCCCTCTGCCCCTCACCCCTGCCCGTGCGCTCTGTGCCTGCGCTCGTCTCAACCTCCACTCCTTCGTTGGTAACTTGTCGTCTTGCTTGTACGTCAGCAAGCATAGGAGAAGATGCCTGACGACGCTGGTGCCATCTCCCACTTGAGCGTAAAGTTCCCCGTCTTCTGGCCGGGTGATCCATTTATTTGGTTCCACCAAGTGGAATCACAATTCAACTTGGGAAAGATCACCGCTAGCAGGACGAAATACGATCATGTTTTGTCCTCTCTACCAGCGAGCATCATCTCTGAAGTCCGTGACGTCATCGTGTCTACTTCCACGAGTGAGGACCCATACAACGATCTGAAGTCTGCCATCCTGTGCCGCACCACTGTCTCCGAGCGTGAGAAACTACATCAGTTAATCTCAAAAGAAGAACTTGGAGACCGTAAGCCCACTCAAATGCTGAGGGCTATGCATTGCGCTCTAGGCGAACGCGCACAAACCTTCGATAAGGACATCTTTAGACAGTTGTTCTTGCAGAAACTTCCTCCATCAGCTCAGCGTGTCTTGGCCACTATGGATCCTGCTACTCCAGTTGATAAACTAGCAGAAACTGCCGACAAAGTAGTGGAGATTGACACAGCTCCGGTCAACAACGTGAACACACAATCGGAACTGGAGTTGAAAGTGGAAAGTCAACAACTCAACCACGTTTGTTCTCTGCTACAAAATCAACGGCAAAGAAGCCATTCTCGGTCAAGATTTACGAAGAGGCATCGTTCGAGTTCCGGGAAGATCTGCTTCTACCACGCTAAATTTGGAAAGAAGGCTAGGAAGTGCATCTCCCCTTGCAATTTTTCGTCGGAAAACCCCAGCAGCGAGTCCTAATGGCGTCTAGTACTCGCACTGCCAACCTGTTATTCATAAAGGACAGGAAACTCTGGTGTCAATTTCTTGGTCGATACCGGAGCGTCAGTCAGTGTATTCCCTCAAAAATCTGGTCATACGCACTCGGAATCTCCGCCTCTATACGCTGCTAACGGTTCACGCATACCCACGTACGGTACTCAGTCGCGTGAACTAAACTTGGGCCTTCACCGATCCTTCAAGTGGATTTTCATCTGTGCTCAATTGCGGCATCCCATAATCGGCGCTGACTTCCTCCAGCATTTCAAACTCCTGGTGGATCTTGACAAGCGACGCTTATGCGACCAGGCCACACTGCTTTCTGTTCTTGCCAAACAGGTTGCCCTTCCGGACGCCTCGAACTCTGCACTTTCCCTCGTTCCCCCTAATTCCATGTACCAGTGCCTTTTCCAACGATATCCAGGAATTCTTCAACCTATGCAGATGGGTGATACCATTAAGCACACCATTACCCATCACATTACAACAAAAGGTCCCCCTGTGTTTGCAAAACCCAGACGTCTTGCCCCGGACAAACTGAAAGCTGCCAAATCGGAATTCCAGCTTATGATAGATCTTGGGATAATAAGACCTTCCAAAAGCAGTTGGTCCTCTCCCCTACACCTGGTCCAGAAGAAGTCAGGAGACTGGAGACCATGTGGGGATTACCGGTTTTTAAATTCGACAACCATCCCGGACCGATATCCGGTACCAAATGTCCAAGACTTTACTTCTCTTCTCCACGGCAAATCTATCTTCAGTAAAATAGACCTCGTTAAGGCTTTCCACCACATTCCCGTAGAGCCTTCGGATATTCCCAAGACTGCAGTTTGTACACCATTTGGGTTATTCGAATTTGTGAAGATGCCGTTCGGGCTACGGAATGCTGCGCAAACCTTTCAGAGGTTTATAGATGAGGTCACCAGAGGCTTAGACTTTGTTTATGCCTACATCGATGATTTGCTTGTGGCCAGCTCAACGGAAGAGGAACATAAGGAACATCTTTCACTCCTCTTTCAACGCTTAGAACAATACGGTGTTACTATTAATGCATCTAAGTGTGTGTTTGCACAGCCAACCTTGGAATTTCTTGGTCACACGATTCGCAGCACGGAATTACCCCCCTTCAGGACAAGTGTGAAGTGAAAATTACCCTATGCCAAATAATCAGCGTGAGTTACGTCGGTTTCTAGGTTTGGTAAATTATTACCACAAGTTCATTAAAAACTGTGCCAGTGTTCTTGCTCCTCTACACGCTATGATCACACACAAACGCAAGGTAACGAAATTGGTATGGTGTAGCGATAGTTTACAGGCGTTCGACAATGCCAAAAATGCTATCAATAGTGCATTGTCTCTGTCATTTCCTATCAGTAATGCCCCCCTAACTCTGACGGTCGATGCATCAGATGTTGCGATCGGTGGGGTGTTGGAACAAACCATTAACGGTCAACAAGCACCCATCGCGTTTTACTCGAAAAAGCTGCAGCCAGCCAAACGCGTTATAGTGCTTTCGGACGTGAACTTCTTGCTATTTACTTAAACGTGAAGCATTTTCAACATTTCCTTGAAGGCCGAGAGTTTTGTGTTTTACCGACCACAAACCTTTGGTCACTGTCTTCAATAAAAACAGCTGTAACCACTCTCCCAGAGTCATCAGGCAACTCGATTATATCTCGCAATTTACCACAGATATCCGCCACATCAAAGGTGTCTTGAACACTCCAGCGGATGCACTTTCAAGAATAGAGATTACTTCTGTTACCCTCAGCTCTACACTGTGGAATGCTATTGCACAGGATCAAGATAAGGATACGGAACTACAAGAACTGCTCAGAGAAGACTCCACTCACTCACTTTCCCTCAAGAAAATGAGTATGCCAGGATTGTCTGTGCCCCTCTATTGCGACGTATCAACAGCTGCTATTCGCCCTTATGTCCCTCCATGTCACAGACAAGCAGTCTTCACGGATCTTCATAAGCCCTCCCATCCTGGTATCCGTGCTTCACAACACCTGGTTACCTCTCGCTTTGTTTGGCCCTCGATGCGGAAGGATGTCAAACATTGGACCAAAACGTGCCTTGCCTGCCAGCGTGCCAAAGTCCAAAGGCACACCAGGTCCCCCTTTGACGCATTTCCGCCCCATCCCAGCGATTTGAGGTAATTCATGTAGACATTGTTGGCCCTCTTCCAGTGATTCAAGGCCAACGTTATCTGCTCACCTGTCTCGACCGCTTTTCCAGATGGCCTGAAGCCATCCCACTTCCTGATATCCAAGCGGACACTGTTGCAAGAGCCTTCTTCATGGATGGGTATCAAGATTTGGATTGCCGACAAAAGTCATCACTGACCAAGGTCGCCAATTTGAGTCTTCGCTTTGGAAGAAGTTTACCAGCTTGTTGGGTACAGTACATGCGCATACCTGTGCGTATCATCCGCAAGCTAACGGCCTCGTCGAACGCTTCCATCGCCAGCTGAAGTCATCCCTTATGTGTCACGAAGACTCCCATTGGATGGATAAGCTTCCACTCGTGTTGCTTGGTATTCGCTCTGCATTTAAGAGTGATCTGAAGACTACAGCGGCTAAACTAGTCTATGGAACAACACTGCGGCTACCAGGTGGCTACTTCACTGCAGGGGATAAGTCATGTGATCCTACGGAATTCGCTCAAACACTTTCCTCTCACATGCAGTCCCTTCAGCCTGTTCCCCCTCGATTGACTAGCCAACAGAACATCTTTGTTTCCCCAGCCCTCCAATCTTGCACCCACGTTTCGTTCGTGTACCTCTCCCAAAACGGCCTCTCCAATGTCCATATGACGGGCCCTATGAAGTTCTCCGACGTACGCGCAAATCATTTCTCATCCAGCGCGGTTCCAAGGTCGACAAGGTTTCTATCGATCGTCTTAAGCCTGCGTTTTTGGAATCAACCTTAAGCGAGGTACATGTAGCTACCAAAAAGGTCCAGGGGAAATCAGTGTCGTTCGGAACTCTTTGAACTCCCTCTCTGGTGGGGAGTGTGTAGTGAATACTCTTATTTTAGTTTCAAGATAAATGTTAATTTTACCGTCTTGAATTTCGGAATAGTTATAAATTCATTTTAAATTAGTTACCCATCATAATTCAATTGTGAACCACATTAATACTAATTTTATGTATATTGTATTATTTTATTGTATGTAATCATAATTAATTATATATCACAATTGTCAGTTAATTATTTATATTCAAATAATTATTTTAATCTAATACCATGTCCATTTTACAAATAAAGAATAGAAATCCAAGGGTTATATTTCCCACCTTTGGTACTGTCGCAGTTTCGCCTAACGGACTCAATACGGCTAGTGAGATAATCACTGGTTGGCACTTAACCAGCGGCAGTGCTTAGGCTACATCATCCAGGTTAACCTATACCGGATAGATGCGCTACGGTCCCAAGCCGTAGCTTGCCTAGGCCGACGACGACGACGTAAACCAACAATTGGTGACCCCGGAGCTGGATTACCCCTTTTACCCGAACGACTAGGATTAGACTGTAACGTCGTTCGTGCCCATCACCCCCTTCACCCGAACGACTAGGACTAGACTGTAATGTCGTTCGTGCCCATCACCCCTTCACCCGAGCGACTAGGACCAGACTGTAACGTCGTTCGTGCCCATCACCCCCTTCACCCGAGCGACTAGGATCAGACTGTAATGTCGCTCGTGCCCTCTGCCCCTCACCCCTGCCCGTGCGCTCTGTGCCTGCGCTCGTCTCAACCTCCACTCCTTCGTTGGTAACTTGTCGTCTTGCTTGTACGTCAGCAAGCATAGGAGAAGATGCCTGACGACGCTGGTGCCATCTCCCACTTGAGCGTAAAGTTCCCCGTCTTCTGGCCGGGTGATCCATTTATTTGGTTCCACCAAGTGGAATCACAATTCAACTTGGGAAGGATCACCGCTAGCAGGACGAAATACGATCATGTTTTGTCCTCTCTACCAGCGAGCATCATCTCTGAAGTCCGTGACGTCATCGTGTCTACTTCCACGAGTGAGGACCCATACAACGATCTGAAGTCTGCCATCCTGTGCCGCACCACTGTCTCCGAGCGTGAGAAACTACATCAGTTAATCTCAAAAGAAGAACTTGGAGACCGTAAGCCCACTCAAATGCTGAGGGCTATGCATTGCGCTCTAGGCGAACGCGCACAAACCTTCGATAAGGACATCTTTAGACAGTTGTTCTTGCAGAAACTTCCTCCATCAGCTCAGCGTGTCTTGGCCACTATGGATCCTGCTACTCCAGTTGATAAACTAGCAGAAACTGCCGACAAAGTAGTGGAGATTGACACAGCTCCGGTCAACAACGTGAACACACAATCGGAACTGGAGTTGAAAGTGGAAAGTCAACAACTCAACCACGTTTGTTCTCTGCTACAAAATCAACGGCAAAGAAGCCATTCTCGGTCAAGATTTACGAAGAGGCATCGTTCGAGTTCCGGGAAGATCTGCTTCTACCACGCTAAATTTGGAAAGAAGGCTAGGAAGTGCATCTCCCCTTGCAATTTTTCGTCGGAAAACCCCAGCAGCGAGTCCTAATGGCGTCTAGTACTCGCACTGCCAACCTGTTATTCATAAAGGACAGGAACTCTGGTGTCAATTTCTTGGTCGATACCGGAGCGTCAGTCAGTGTATTCCCTCAAAAATCTGGTCATACGCACTCGGAATCTCCGCCTCTATACGCTGCTAACGGTTCACGCATACCCACGTACGGTACTCAGTCGCGTGAACTAAACTTGGGCCTTCACCGATCCTTCAAGTGGATTTTCATCTGTGCTCAAGTGCGGCATCCCATAATCGGCGCTGACTTCCTCCAGCATTTCAAACTCCTGGTGGATCTTGACAAGCGACGCTTATGCGACCAGGCCACACTGCTTTCTGTTTTGCCAAACAGGTTGCCCTTCCGGACGCCTCGAACTCTGCACTTTCCCTCGTTCCCCCTAATTCCATGTACCAGTGCCTTTTCCAACGATATCCAGGAATTCTTCAACCTATGCAGATGGGTGATACCATTAAGCACACCATTACCCATCACATTACAACAAAAGGTCCCCCTGTGTTTGCAAAACCCAGACGTCTTGCCCCGGACAAACTGAAAGCTGCCAAATCGGAATTCCAGCTTATGATAGATCTTGGGATAATAAGACCTTCCAAAAGCAGTTGGTCCTCTCCCCTACACCTGGTCCAGAAGAAGTCAGGAGACTGGAGACCATGTGGGGATTACCGGTTTTTAAATTCGACAACCATCCCGGACCGATATCCGGTACCAAATGTCCAAGACTTTACTTCTCTTCTCCACGGCAAATCTATCTTCAGTAAAATAGACCTCGTTAAGGCTTTCCACCACATTCCCGTAGAGCCTTCGGATATTCCCAAGACTGCAGTTTGTACACCATTTGGGTTATTCGAATTTGTGAAGATGCCGTTCGGGCTACGGAATGCTGCGCAAACCTTTCAGATGTTTATAGATGAGGTCACCAGAGGCTTAGACTTTGTTTATGCCTACATCGATGATTTGCTTGTGGCCAGCTCAACGGAAGAGGAACATAAGGAACATCTTTCACTCCTCTTTCAACGCTTAGAACAATACGGTGTTACTATTAATGCATCTAAGTGTGTGTTTGCACAGCCAACCTTGGAATTTCTTGGTCACACGATTTCGCAGCACGGAATTACCCCCCTTCAGGACAAGTGTGAAGTGATAAAAAATTACCCTATGCCAAATAATCAGCGTGAGTTACGTCGGTTTCTAGGTTTGGTAAATTATTACCACAAGTTCATTAAAAACTGTGCCAGTGTTCTTGCTCCTCTACCGCTATGATCACACACAAACGCAAGGTAACGAAATTGGTATGGTGTAGCGATAGTTTACAGGCGTTCGACAATGCCAAAAATGCTATCAATAGTGCATTGTCTCTGTCATTTCCTATCAGTAATGCCCCCCTAACTCTGACGGTCGATGCATCAGATGTTGCGATCGGTGGGGTGTTGAACAAACCATTAACGGTCAACAAGCACCCATCGCGTTTTACTCGAAAAAGCTGCAGCCAGCCCAAACGCGTTATAGTGCTTTCGGACGTGAACTTCTTGCTATTTACTTAAACGTGAAGCATTTTCAACATTTCCTTGAAGGCCGAGAGTTTTGTGTTTTACCGACCACAAACCTTTGGTCACTGTCTTCAATAAAAACAGCTGTAACCACTCTCCCAGAGTCATCAGGCAACTCGATTATATCTCGCAATTTACCACAGATATCCGCCACATCAAAGGTGTCTTGAACACTCCAGCGGATGCACTTTCAAGAATAGAGATTACTTCTGTTACCCTCAGCTCTACACTGTGGAATGCTATTGCACAGGATCAAGATAAGGATACGGAACTACAAGAACTGCTCAGAGAAGACTCCACTCACTCACTTTCCCTCAAGAAAATGAGTATGCCAGGATTGTCTGTGCCCCTCTATTGCGACGTATCAACAGCTGCTATTCGCCCTTATGTCCCTCCATGTCACAGACAAGCAGTCTTCACGGATCTTCATAAGCCCTCCCATCCTGGTATCCGGCTTCGCAACACCTGGTTACCTCTCGCTTTGTTTGGCCCTCGATGCGGAAGGATGTCAAACATTGGACCAAAACGTGCCTTGCCTGCCAGCGTGCCAAAGTCCAAAGGCACACCAGGTCCCCCTTTGACGCATTTCCGCCCCCATCCCAGCGATTTGAGGTAATTCATGTAGACATTGTTGGCCCTCTTCCAGTGATTCAAGGCCAACGTTATCTGCTCACCTGTCTCGACCGCTTTTCCAGATGGCCTGAAGCCATCCCACTTCCTGATATCCAAGCGGACACTGTTGCAAGAGCCTTTCTTCATGGATGGGTATCAAGATTTGGATTGCCGACAAAAGTCATCACTGACCAGGTCGCCAATTTGAGTCTTCGCTTTGGAAGAAGTTTACCAGCTTGTTGGGTACAGTACATGCGCATACCTGTGCGTATCATCCGCAAGCTAACGGCCTCGTCGAACGCTTCCATCGCCAGCTGAAGTCATCCCTTATGTGTCACGAAGACTCCCATTGGATGGATAAGCTTCCACTCGTGTTGCTTGGTATTCGCTCTGCATTTAAGAGTGATCTGAAGACTACAGCGGCTGAACTAGTCTATGGAACAACACTGCGGCTACCAGGTGGCTACTTCACTGCAGGGGATAAGTCATGTGATCCTACGGAATTCGCTCAAACACTTTCCTCTCACATGCAGTCCCTTCAGCCTGTTCCCCCTCGATTGACTAGCCAACAGAACATCTTTGTTTCCCCAGCCCTCCAATCTTGCACCCACGTTTTCGTTCGTGTACCTCTCCCAAAACGGCCTCTCCAATGTCCATATGACGGGCCCTATGAAGTTCTCCGACGTACGCGCAAATCATTTCTCATCCAGCGCGGTTCCAAGGTCGACAAGGTTTCTATCGATCGTCTTAAGCCTGCGTTTTTGGAATCAACCTTAAGCGAGGTACATGTAGCTACCAAAAAGGTCCAGGGGAAATCAGTGTCGTTCGGAACTCTTTGAACTCCCTCTCTGGTGGGGGAGTGTGTAGTGAATACTCTTATTTTAGTTTCAAGATAAATGTTAATTTTACCGTCTTGAATTTCGGAATAGTTATAAATTCATTTTAAATTAGTTACCCATCATAATTCAATTGTGAACCACATTAATACTAATTTTATGTAATTGTATTATTTATTGTATGTAATCATAATTAATTATATATCACAATTGTCAGTTAATTATTATATTCAAATAATTATTTTAATCTAATACCATGTCCATTTTACAAATAAAGAATAGAAATCCAAGGGTTATATTTCCCACCTTTGGTACTGTCGCAGTTTCGCCTAACGGACTCAATACGGCTAGTGAGATAATCACTGGTTGGCACTTAACCAGCGGCAGTGCTTATGGCTACATCATCCAGGTTAACCTATACCGGATAGATGCGCTACGGTCCCAAGCCGTAGCTTGCCTAGGCCGACGACGACGACGTAAACCAACAATTGGTGACCCCGGAGCTGGATTACCCTTTTACCCGAACGACTAGGATTAGACTGTAACGTCGTTCGTGCCCATCACCCTTCACCCGAACGACTAGGACTAGACTGTAATGTCGTTCGTGCCCATCACCCCCTTCACCCGAGCGACTAGGACCAGACTGTAACGTCGTTCGTGCCCATCACCCCCTTCACCCGAGCGACTAGGATCAGACTGTAATGTCGCTCGTGCCCTTGCCCTCACCCCTGCCCGTGCGCTCTGTGCCTGCGCTCGTCTCAACCTCCACTCCTTCGTTGGTAACTTGTCGTCTTGCTTGTACGTCAGCAAGCATAGGAGAAGATGCCTGACGACGCTGGTGCCATCTCCCACTTGAGCGTAAAGTTCCCCGTCTTCTGGCCGGGTGATCCATTTATTTGGTTCCACCAAGTGGAATCACAATTCAACTTGGGAAGGATCACCGCTAGCAGGACGAAATACGATCATGTTTTGTCCTCTCTACCAGCGAGCATCATCTCTGAAGTCCGTGACGTCATCGTGTCTACTTCCACGAGTGAGGACCCATACAAACGATCTGAAGTCTGCCATCCTGTGCCGCACCACTGTCTCCGAGCGTGAGAAACTACATCAGTTAATCTCAAAAGAAGAACTTGGAGACCGTAAGCCACTCAAATGCTGAGGGCTATGCATTGCGCTCTAGGCGAACGCGCACAAACCTTCGATAAGGACATCTTTTAGACAGTGTTTTTGCAGAAACTTCCTCCATCAGCTCAGCGTGTCTTGGCCACTATGGATCCTGCTACTCCAGTTGATAAACTAGCAGAAACTGCCGACAAAGTAGTGGAGATTGACAAGCTCCGGTCAACAACGTGAACACACAATCGGAACTGGAGTTGAAAGTGGAAAGTCAACAACTCAACCACGTTTGTTCTCTGCTACAAAATCAACGGCAAAGAAGCCATTCTCGGTCAAGATTTACGAAGAGGCATCGTTCGAGTTCCGGAAGATCTGCTTCTACCACGCTAAATTTGGAAAGAAGGCTAGGAAGTGCATCTCCCCTTGCAATTTTTCGTCGGAAAACCCCAGCAGCGAGTCCTAATGGCGTCTAGTACTCGCACTGCCAACCTGTTATTCATAAAGGACAGGAACTCTGGTGTCAATTTCTGGTCGATACCGGAGCGTCAGTCAGTGTATTCCCTCAAAAATCTGGTCATACGCACTCGGAATCTCCGCCTCTATACGCTGCTAACGGTTCACGCATACCCACGTACGGTACTCAGTCGCGTGAACTAAACTTGGGCCTTCACCGATCCTCAAGTGGATTTCATCTGTGCTCAAGTGCGGCATCCCATAATCGGCGCTGACTTCCTCCAGCATTTCAAACCTGGTGGATTCTTGACAAGCGACGCTTATGCGACCAGGCCACATGCTTTCTGTTCTTGCCAAACAGGTTGCCCTTCCGGACGCCTCGAACTCTGCACTTTCCCTCGTTCCCCCTAATTCCATGTACCAGTGCCTTTCAACGATATCCAGGAATTCAACCTATGCAGATGGGTGATACCATTAAGCACCATTACCATCACATTACAACAAAGGTCCCCCTGTGTTGCAAAACCCAGACGTCTTGCCCCGGACAAACTGAAAGCTGCCAAATCGGAATTCCAGCTTATGATAGATCTTGGGATAATAAGACCTTCCAAAAGCAGTTGGTCCTCTCCCTACACCTGGTCCAGAAGAAAGTCAGGAGACTGGAGACCATGTGGGGATTACCGGTTTTAAATTCGACAACCATCCCGGACCGATATCCGGTACCAAATGTCCAAGACTTTACTTCTCTTCTCCACGGCAAATCTCTATCTTCAGTAAAATAGACCTCGTTAAGGCTTTCCACCACATTCCCGTAGAGCCTTCGGATATTCCCAAGACTGCAGTTTGTACACCATTGGGTTATTCGAATTTGTGAAGATGCCGTTCGGGCTACGGAATGCT